>QTSX02000773.1:0-200415 GCA_014839935.2 Entomophthora muscae | reverse complement strand
GGTAACCATTGACATGTGCTAATACTGGGGGTCCTCCAACCATATCTTGGACCTTTGCTCCTAAGCATCAGACTTATACTCCTTAGTCTTTGACTCTGGCTCCTTAGTCTCAGGTTCCAGCCTCTTATCCTGAGCTCACATTTCTTATCTTAGGCTCCAGCTCCTTTATCTGGGCTCCTTGTGTAAAGACCCAACAATTGGGGAAGTACTTTAGCAAAATAAGGTACCAAGTTGGCAGCTTGGAAACCTGTGAGCGCCGTCACAATTGGATAGACTGTCATCATCCATTGGAAGAACTTTGAGTGTACATTATAATGCCTGAAGTTACTGGCAAAATACATGAGTATGTAGTATATAAAGGTATATATAGCTAAAGACTGAGTGGAGTGGGGAAAAACCAGCGTGGGCTAGGAGTACTGATTGGAGGAGTTGAGCTGCACTGGCTCCTTGTAAAATTGCTTGTCAGTTAGATTGTTGAATGGCCCATGCAGTTGATAGTGTTGGTGGCCCCCAATCCCTAGGCAGGCTGTAAGTACAGCTGAGAAGATAAGATAGTTCATCCTCTGATCCTGGGGAAGGGCAGACAAAGCTTAGTGTCTTAACTTTCTAGAGGTAAAAGTTTGTTTTGATTTATGTGATAACAATTGAGGAGTTATTTGCTCAATGATAGCACAAACTATCATCAAGTGGTTAGGCTTTATTATATACTATCAGCCTTGATGGGGCATGAATAGTGAAAAACATTGAACAGGTAACCCCAAACACTTGGTGTTGTCTGGAATTCCCTTTTAGGATTGGGATTGGAGAGGTTTGGCCATCAATGAATTGTTGATCTCTGACTTGCATTGCCCTGGATTTCCTTTAGGTACTTTAATGCACCCAAATTCCTTTTCAGTAATTTCTGCATTAAATGGGTTGTAGGGCAGCCTGTCAACCCCACCTAAATTTGTTAGATTCAAATTTGGGCATCACATTCCCCTATTTTTAGGGTTGGGGAAATAGCCTTTTTGGGTTTCTCAATTTGGCAATTTCCACATCTGACAGGGGTGGACAGGCCCACCATGGGGCAATTGTGGTAAGTTCAACTCACTGGTGATTGACTCCCTTAAACTCAACTCCCTGGTAGTTGACACTATAGTAAAGTGAGAATTCAGCTTTTGCCCTGATCAACAACTGGAAATCAACACTTTTTCAATTAACAAATCTTGATGTACTGAAAACTTTTAATATAAAAAATTAAGCCTTACAGCTATGGTATACTAAAGTGACCCCATAGAGCTCAAAAGTGCAATTAAAAGATACTTTAATTATTAAAAATAAGGAGAAATAAGCAATTAGTTCTCATTTTACTATGTAATTTACACTCTTCATTATAAAAAAAATTTATTACCATAAAAATTAAAATTCCAATGAACCAAAATAAACAAAAATACAACAAATAAAGTTATGAAAAACATGAAGAAATATTAAAGCTTAATTGATATGGTTCATATAAGTACAACTGTGAATATCATATGTTTTATTAGGAAATTAACAAAAATTAAGATATTTCACTTACTTTCAACTATAAATATTCATCTCAAACTTACCATGCATACATAGAATAATCACTGCTATTTAATTAAATTAAAAAACTTAAAAATTAAAACTAAAAACTAAATGATCAAAACTAATAAGTAAAAATTAAAGTTAATAAGTTAAAAGTTAAAAGTAAAAATCATATAACTGAGCAAGCAAGCAAGTTTATTCCTCATCATTCTTTCCCCGTTTCATTTTATCCCCTTCCAAGAGGGCAGTGGCAATAATCTCAAGCTGCTGCTTAAGCTCAGAGACCTTGTACTTGTGTTTGATTGCACCCTGGATGGCCTTGGTGAAGAGGGTACAGTGGGTGGTTGGCTTGGTGGGGGATGCGGTTGGAGAGATCTTGGAGCTTGGAGATTGTTTTCTCTTGCTCATGCTGCAGGAGATAGAAGAACTTATTGAGCTTTGTATGAAGCCCAAAGTTGGCCTTAAGATTCTTGTGATAAGCCTCTAATGCCAAAGTGGTCTTCAGCTCCCTGTTGACAGCCGCCTGGTACACGTTCCAGATGGCCTTGGCGCGGGCCTTGCCTCGCCTCTGCGTGTCAACCTTCCCAGTCCACTGGGGCTCAAAGTACTCAAGGAAAGGCTTGAACTCTGGGTGCTTTGCTATGTAATGATCCTTTGAGAGCACCTCAAACCCCTGCGCAGTGTGCTCTGGCTTTAAAAAATCCAAGGCACTGAATTGTGCCAGCACAAATCTGCAGGTGTCCAAAGTGTCCCTCTGGATCAACCTACTAAGCTTGGCGTGGACCTTCATGTTATAAGCAACTGCTTGGCAGAAGTGGAAGTGGCACCCCTACACCTCCCTGCTGAACAGCTTCTCAAATACATTGAACTGAGCAGGCTCAAATTCCATGATTCACACACAAGGCCCAAGAGCTCTTAGCCTCACCCTTTCCTCCAAGTCCAGGGTGGCCTGGTCCTTGTCAGAGGCAGGTGGGTTGGCGCAGGTGTGGGGGGAGGGGGTCTTCTTGGATTTGACATTATTGGCAGGAGAAAGGAGGGCAATTGCTTGGCAGATGATCATGAACACATGTGTGTAAATGGCCTCAGTGGCCCCAGGAAAAAGAAAGAACACAAGTGGAATCACCTGGATGTCAATCTGGGTATGGATCATCCAGAGCTGCTTGAACATCCAGGGGCAAGTGGCAAATGTACTATCAAATAGCAAGGTTGAAGCCCTTTTTAATTTCAGCAGGTTTTTGCTGAGTGGCATAGCAAATTATATGGTCTTTGCTGCCCGGCCTGCCGCTGTGGAGGAGAAAGCGCTCCCCTTTTGGAAGCTGCTTGAGCTTGTGAGTGAGCATAAGCTCAGAAAGGACATCCAAAGCCTTGGGGCAAGGGGGATTAACAGTGATTCTTTTATCACTGATGTACTTAACCAACTGCTCTTGAGTTAGCACCAAATTGAGATTGTTGGGTTTGAGATTTTGGAGGGCCTTGATGGCCAGATCAGATGTGCAGAGGTTGGCAGAGGTTGGGATGACTTGGACCAGGTACCACTTCAGCATACAAGTAATCAGGTGATTGGGGGCTTGCAGGTGTGCTCCCCTTTCTCTGCAGTAACCAGCTCTCAACCCTTGGTGTTTAGCTGGGCCCCACAAGTCTTGTCCTCACATACAAAGTGTTTGCTTTTGGTTTATTGTTTTTGATTATTACAATTGAAAATGTAATTATTGGCAATGTACTCAGGACCACCCTTTACAGACATGATTAGGAAGTAACAGGGGAAGCGCTTGGGAACTTTAAACTCTCCATCCACATTGCAAATATTGTGAATGGCCAGTGGATCCCAAGCCACATGGCCAGAAGCTTTGAACTTTTTAGAGTACTCCTCAGGCTCATCTTGGGGATCATATGAGGGAGGAGGGGAAGAGCCATCAGGGGGAGGAGGGGAAGGGTTCTTTGAGTCCTGCTTGGAAGCCTCTTTTTTCTTACCAGAAGAAGAGTTGGGCTCCTTGGCAGCCTTTGACTTCTTGGTGTGTTGCTCCTTGTGGGCTTGGAGTTGGCCTCTGAGTGGTAAAAGGAGTGATTGGTAAGATCACCATCAGATTTATTGGGGGAGGAATTTTTGGGAGAAGATGAAGGGGATGTGGAAGATGAGGGTAGAGGGGGGGAGGAGTAGGAGGAGATGGAGTGGGAGGAGATGGGGTTGGAGACTTTGCCTTTGAAGTCTTCTTGGCACTCTTGGGAGTGTAGGCAGATTCTTTGGGGCCCTTGGAGGCTTGGCACTTTGGCTGTTGGCTGTTCTTGTTTGATCTTGTTTGATCTTGTCTAAAGAAAAGTTTAGTTTTTTAAATAAGATGATTGAGAAGATATGTCAAACACAAAGAGGTAAAGCAAAGCAAAAGTTAAGTAAAAAGTATGCAAAGAAAGTTTTATTTAGAAAGAAAATATATAAAAAAATTAAATAGAAGCAAAATAGAAGCTCAAAGTATAGATATAAAGGTTATAACATAGGAAATAAGTGAATTTATGATGAAGTATCAAAGATGTTAGGTTCATCATAATATCTTAGGGCTAAAACAATGTAAAAGTATATAAAAGTTATATAGAAAGTAGCAGAAAGAGTAGTAGATTATAATTGTAAAAAAATTATTATGTGGAATTTTTTTATTGGGAGTTGAAAATCCAAAACATAGTAAAGTGTCAAGATCAGCACTGTCAATCAGCTAGAAAAAGCTGAATTCTCACTGTCAAGTATGCCAGAGTCAAGCAGAAACACCAAATTTACTGTTTTTTACATATAAAACTTGCTTAAATTTAAAACAGGTTTGAAAGTTAACCCAAAAGCAAGGCAGTTTCTTATGCTCAAAAATAAAAAATACAACAAATTAAAAAAGTAAATGAGTAGGAAGGTGTTTATTAGTGATTAGGGCATGCTGTGAGGAGCTGCAAGTGAATTATTTACCATAGTGTTGGTTAAAACACTAAGAAGCTCTCTGTACTAATCCCCAAGTTAAAGTGTTGAGTGAATGAGTGTTGAGTGGCGCTCATAGTGTATCACTTATTAATTTGGCCTTAATTCCAAGCCTTTGATTAGTTAAATCCAAAACCAATTGCGTGATGAGTGGATAGAGTCAAACAAAGAAGGAGTTTAGTTCTTGTTTTTTATAAATTACATATGAAATCTCTTAATAAATTGGGCTTAATTTATGTGGCACCACATAATCCACAAACTCAGGAATGACATAATGTAAAACAAGTGGGGTATTTGATTAATGTCTATACCACCAAATCCAGTATAGTGGTGCTTGGAAGCCTAATTGACAAATATAGGCACTAATAATAAAAATATAAAAGTTAATAAAAAAATTTATATAAGCACATATTTATTTTATTAATAAAATTAAAATTTTGCTTAAAAAGTGTTGAACTGACCACTTTTTCTTTTAGAGTGTTGAACACAGGTTTTTTCATTTCTATTAGTAAATTTACTTATAAATTGCCCCTTAAATTGGTATTTTAGCTAACCAAATTTATTAAATAGAGTTGAATTCAAGTGAATTTAAACTCAGTTTTGGGTTTTGAACCCCAAAATTACTAGTAAAAATTAGCTTAAAAGCAGTTAAGCCAAAAATACTGATAGATTTGCTTATGCGGCACTTGACTCCCTGGTACTTGACAAAGTGTCAAGGACCAGGGAGTTGAACTTATCACAGTTGCTGCCGTGGGGGGTGCAGTGTCCCCTGCCAGCTGGCTGGCTGGCTGGCAGACGGCAGGCGCGCGCGGCCAACAGCAGGAATATAAAGACCAAATTTTAAATTTTAGAATTTTTAAAATCTGATTCAACCAGAGGCTGTTTTGCAGCAGTCTCCCCAATCAGGGGGAACTACTTCAATTTTTTGTTTTGATCCGTGATTTCAAAGGTACACAAACCTTTTTCTTGCAAAAGTTTGTTGTCAGGAATATTCCTGACACCTTGTCAGGATACTGCATCCCAGGAGAAGGGGCAAGTGCCTAAAGTCAAAGTGTGGAGATCAAAATCTCCAAATTGATGGATTTTTTGATCTCTGCACTTTTTTTCAATAAAAAATTTTTCCAAAAAATTTAATATTTTTCTTAAATTTGACTTTTTTTAAAATATTTTTACTAGTAGCTAAAATCAAAAAACCAAGTTTGAAGTGCCCAAATTGATGCAATTTAAAACACACCTCAATTTAATTTGGCTTTTAAAATAGAATTTATGTACCCATTTTAATAGAGGGGAAAAAATTGAAAGTGCAAAAAAATCTTCAATTTAATATTTGACACATCAAAATTAAAAAAAATAAAATTTAAAAAGATTTCTATATGTAAAAAAAGAAATCAATAGCTAAAAAAAGCTTTTTTAACTTTAGATGATTTTTTTTACTTTTTTGTTCAAATATTAATATAAAATACTATTATAAGCTCTTTATTTTTAAAAAATAAAGTTTAGTCTCATAAAAATTTATTTAAAAGTTTACATATAGTTTCTTAATGGGTGCAGAAATTGAAAAGTAGTCAAATCGAAATCCAGAAAGGTACCAAAAATTTAGGACCACTTAATATTAAATTTTTGCAAAAAAAATAATATTTTATTCATTATGTTTATTTAAGTTCCTCAAATCAAAAATGAGGAAATCAAAAATTGACTTTTTAGATTTAGTCACACTTTTTATAAGCTTATAAAATTTTAAATAATTAATAAAAACTTTTGAAATTTCTTAAGTAGAATCTTAAAGACCTGATATTTAAATATATAAAAAAGAAATGAAGTTTATTTGGTAGGTTTTTTTATTGCAATATTAATAAAGTGTGTGTTTTGGAGGCAATTAAAAAAAATAATAAATTAATATAATATTGTACTATGTTTCCCTATGTTATTTCAGGGGGAAAAATTGAAGTGCCCAAATCAAAGTGCACAAAACAAAGTGCAGAAATTGAAGTGCCTAAACCAAAGTGCAATAAGCTCTTGGGTTTTTTTGAAGGTTTCTCTTTTGAATTTTCTCCTTTCCCAGCTCTCATTCCTTCTCAAAAATTTTTAAAAGTTTTGTTGGCCCCTTGGCTGTGCCAGGGGTCAAAAATCTTTTAAAATATTTCTGCGTTGTCAAGAGGGTGGATTTATAAAATCTGATACCAAGTAGAAAAAACTTTCTTTTTTCTTCTTACTCCTTTTCTTTTCTCTTCTCTTCTTCTCCTCTTTTTTCTTCTCTTCTCTTCTCTTCTCCTTTTCTTTTCTTATCCTCAATTATCTTCTTCTCTTCTCCTTTCTTACCATCAATTATCTTCTACTATATTTTTTCTTTCTTAACCTTGATTATCTTCTATTATCCTCTCTCCATTATTACCCTCAATTACCTTCTATTATATCTTTTTACTATGTGTGTAGAGCAAAATTATGTGTATAAAATTTTTCTCTTTGATATACAACTTTGAACTATCTATATCTTCTTTTGGTGAAAGTACTGTCTTTTTAACACAAAAAATATCCAAGTCTTAATTTTATGGTATGTAAGTGGCATATTCTTGATACTGTAAATTCAGAACCTAAACGTAAAAATGCAGGATTGTCAAATCCTTGGTCCAAATTTTGAATCACTTTTGCGGGATGGCCTTTTTTAATTAAACTGATTTTTTTGAGTATTTATTTGAATATTTGAAAATGCAGGAACTCATAGACACTTTGCAAAGCTCAAGCTGAACTGCATATTTTCAATGGACAAAATGAACTAACTGGAATTGTTTTTAAGCGTTCAAATCCATCATCCATTTTCATTAAGTTTACTATATTTTTTAGAATTGTAGGATTGTCAAATACATGAACCAAATTTCAAATCACTTTTGAATGCCACTAGTAAACTCAGATATTAATTGCAGGAACTGGAATCCAAATTAAATGTACAGTAAGAAACTAGGACAAATCAAGAAGCTCCACTCTGGATAAAATCAAGTGAAAAATTCAATCTTAACAACCATGTTTAGACAAGAAATTAAGTGAATTGTAAAATTGTCTAAACTGGAAATGATGTAATACTCTGCACTCTAAATCACTAATATAGCAACCAAAAAACCATATAATGATATATGAGTACACTCCTGATGATGCAGAATTTTTTAAAAGTTTTTTAGCCCCTGGCTACGCCAGGGGCCATAAAAACTTCTTTTCAATGAAGAAAGGAGGGGAAAAGATAAACCATCAGTTTACTACACTATGTATTCATGTATTGCTATTAAGGATACTTGATTACAATAGATTTTAAGAAATGCTAATAATAAAATAGAATTATATATTACAATCTATCTTATCATGTTGTCTTTTCCTTGGTGTGTTGATAGTTCATTTGCTGTTGATAATGTGCTTGCAATTAATTGGATAGCTTCACCTCCAGTTTCCTTGGAGATAGGAAATCAAGTTGCCTCTGCAACCATAGTTGGTCTTGGGAAGGCAACTTGATTTCCTATTGCCAAGGCAACTGGAGGTGAAACTATCCAATTAAATGCAAGCACATTATCAACAGCAAATTAACTATCAACACATCAAGGAAAAAGCAACATGATAAGATAGATTGCAATATATAATTCTATTTTATTATCAGTGTTTCTTAAAATCTATTGTAACCAAGCATCTAAATTTTAGCTGTCCTAAAATGAAATAGGGTGATTTTTGAGAATGCCTATGATTCCTAAAAGAATTAGTACAAATCCACTATAGATCATTTAGCATCCTTTTTGAGACACCCATAAATTATATTTATTTCAAATTCACCTCATTTTTGATTTGGAATTTGGTTCTTGGATTTGACAATCCCGCAATTTCAGATTTGTTAATTTTACATGATGTCTATTATTGTTTAAAAAACAGGAAATATCAAATTGTACATCAGAATCCTGCATTTCTGATTCATGTATCCTTCATTTGTTTGCTGTGTTTTGTCTTTTGTTAGCTGTGTTATCTGCTCAAGAGATTTGAAATCTGCCAATTTAAATAAACCAAAAAAAGTCAAATTAAATGGTTAATTTTATTAAATATTTTAATTATCACTCAGCTGAGATGCCTGCAAAAGTGGTTCAAAATTTGGACCAAGGATTTGACTATCCTGCATTTTTACGTTTAGTGTTACAAAAGCAACAATTTTGAGGCCCCAGACGGGAATTGAACCTGCTCCTAGCCACCAGACAGGGCTAGTGGGTGGGGGGAATTTCCTGTACCTGGATTTTTGCTTTTCAAAGCAAATCCAGGTGCAGGAACCATTCCCGCCCTGGTGGTAGCTACAAGCCCATTCTGGGTCCCAAAAGCTACACCCAAGCCTTGGTGGGTTTGACTGGGCCTTGGCAGGCTATTTTTAGCTTCCCAGTAAACCCAGTTCAAGCCCACCCTCCATTAAGTAATTTGGGGTCCCCAATTGGGGACTCCTTTTTAATCAAGCTCCTTGGCCTCAGGAAAGCCTGTTAAGCCAGCCCAAAAAGGTGATCAAATTGGGAAAAACCTCATAACCCCAGAAGTCAACCCTGCTAGAACCAATGGCTAGCCAAGCCAAGATGGACCACCAAAAAGCCAAACAACTGTTTCTGAAAACCCCAAAAATGACCTTGAAGCAGCCAACCAAACAGCAGAACCTGATATGTCAAGCCTTGCCACACAGATAGCACCAGAAGAATGCCCAGCAGCACCTGCATGTGAGTAAGTATATAAATCAGAAGCACCTGAAATCTTCTGTATTGCCATCCTCACCAAATAAAGTTGTTATGAACATTTGGTTCACCAATCTGTTTCCATACCTATTTTTGATACTCTTCCATCTGCATACACCCAAGTGTCAGTACCCACCCACTGGGATAGATAGCCAGACTCCAGTTAATAAAACTGAAGCCTTTGACTACTACTGTCCAACCGATGCTCCATTTAGCCCTGTGCATTTCACTGAGTATCCCCCAAATCTTGACCACAAACCCTGGACATTGGAAGACTTGCAGTGGTACACCCGCCCAAACGCACCCAAAGAACCCTACCAAATTTTCTGTGATAGCAAAGCAATCACCATCTACCCTTTGATCTTCAACAGGAAGTACAACAATCCTGCCGCCTACCTGGTCCCCATGGAACCACCCCTGACACCCAAACCAACCATCTCAACCCCCCCCACTTCTGATACCACTGGCCAGAGTAGTCAATTCCTGGGAGTGCTTTACCTGGCGCTCACTGGATTAATTGACTCTGCCTTGCCAGCAGCTGGGCCTTGGGCTGTGGCTGGGAAAGCCCTTTTCTACCTGGTAAAGTTAGGTCCCATCATCTGGTGGGCCATGCCAGTACCTGCTATGACTCCTCCCTTGCCTACTGGAGCCCCACAGTACTCTTGGTATCCTGACATTTAGGTTCTGAATTTACAGTATCTTTGAATATTGTGACTTATAAATAAGATATAAGACTATATCTTTTATTAAGTATAAAATTGTATAGTATAGCTTTAATAAGAAAGTAATGTATTTTATATTATTTTAATGATAGACTTCTATTTTTTTTGAAATAAGATCACTAATAAACCAAAATACCTAAAATCATATGCTTTTATCTTGAAGAGAAAATCCTTTATTTTGCTTATACTGAAGTATTATTATAGCTTTACATAAGCTGGAAATTAAATTAACTTTTTTTATTAAACTTATATTTAATAAAGCAGTTTTTGTATAGTTTTATATTTTATATTCAATTGAATATAGTTAAGTATTAATTCTAGTCTAGTTTTCTTTTGAAACTAAAATAAACTTTCTTTAAAAAACAGCTAATTTAAGAATTTTTTATTATCTAGCATATATTTCTATTGCAGAAATAAATTTCTTGGGGTCTTTTCAGTTTAAAAAAGATTTTAAAGTATATAGCTTTATATTATAAACTGTATTTTTTTCAAAGTTAACCTCTGGAAAATCAATTTTTGCACTTTGATCTTTGATATTTTTGATTTTTGCACCCTACATAGTGTTTCAATTTTTGCACTTTTTGGGGGTCCTGTTTTTGATTTTTGCACTTTCAACCTTAGGAACTTTGACCTAAGGAACTTGCCCAGGAGAAGGCCTGTTAGCCTTGGCTGACAACTTGCTCTGTTGGGAGGAGGGTAGAGCCCACCATAGGAGGGATGCTAACTTGATGAGATAAGATGCTGATTGACCTACTAAAGCCCAGGGTCCAGCAACTGGAACCATAGTGTCAAATAACCCAGTCAAGTTAATGTAGGCAATGCCTGCATATTGGTTGGCTTTGGGAGGAGCCGTACCTGGGGTGGTGTATAGGCGGTCAGGTTTGGGTCTCGGGTGTGTTTCCATATATTTCTGGTAGGCAGGCAAATAGTTGTACTTCACACGGAGTTTGGAGGCTGGCTGCTTGCACCAAGTATCTTTGTGAAAGGCTTTTTGTGGAGTTATCTACTGGGCCAGGTAATCTGGGTGGAGGGGTTTCCTTCTTGGTATGTTCCCTGTACTCTGGTTTAAGTGGATAATCAGATAAATGCAGCAGGCCAAAGGGTGCTCCAGGATGACAATAAAACGCAGGCCAGGTTTTGGGGGCTTCCTCAGGAATGCAGGCCGTCAGCCCAAGATTTTCAGTTGGAACAGTAGTAAAATGGAAAAAAACAAGACAAAATAAGGAATAAATTGGTAGAACCAAGGTCCCATAATCTTATTTTTATTTCAAAATGACAATTCCAATTGTCAAGACTTCATGGAGTTTAAATACCATTTCAAATGCTAAGTTTGGAATCTAGCCCATCACCTGATTGCTAAGTTGCTCAGTTTCTTCCAGCCTGAGAGCTCTGGCCCCATCCTGGATCCTTTGGTCCGTCATTTCTTCTGCTAGAATGACCTCCATCTGATGGCCCAACAATAATATCCTCATGGCCTTATCATTGCCACTGATGTTCCTGTCATCCTGGACCAAGTGACCCTCAGAAACCCCAAGCTGGGTCAACCCTGGTCTCATGGTCTGAACATCTCCAGGAGTGTCAGGAATTACTTCCCTGACAACAGTTATCCAATAGATGAAGGACTCTTCCAACTTCCAAACTTGGATGATCTAGGTCACTGCTATTCAATTAATTATCAATTAATTGGTCCTATGCACCACAGCAATGCAGATGCAAGTAAAACCTGGAAGGAACTCAGTACTATAATGAATCTGAAAAATAGCCTGCATCATGATTCCTGTCACTGCATGTGAATCACTACACTTGGGTTTCAAACTCATTAAGTCTGTACTCTCGATTCTGCCCCCTATTATAAGAACTCCCATCCAAATCCCAAGTTAATTGTTTGATTAGAATTTATTTCTACAATAAAGAAATCTTACCCTATTATTCACTTGAGCGTTTAATAGTACCTCCTAGTTCAAATGATTAGAATCCCCTATTTATGGTCCATAGTCACCATCTGACTCTCCTTTTTCCTGCCTTATATCCTGTCTCAGGGGCCAGCTACCTTGTGCTTCCCTGGTCCTTGCCCAACCCCTACCCTACAGCTTGAAGATCTATCTCCTGTTGTAGAGATTAATGAACCCTTTTTTATTCCCCAACTTTATTCTTCTCTATAAAGAGGGTCCCTTACAGGGAGTCCCTTCAAGGTCATCAGAGACCCAGAGATCATGTGCCCCGGTGGCCCAGTTTTCTAACCTATCATCTGAGTTTCCTTGAGACTTTAACTTATCAAGCTGAGCAGTAAATCCCTCCCCATATGACCCATCAGTCAATATAGGAGTTACAGCATGTTGATTCAGTGCTTCTAGCTATCTAGACTGGCCCGGGTCAATCACTGTCCTATGACGTTCCTCCATACTTTGTGATTCTGTGGCCTGGCAGACCTGCCAATTTTGCTGATCATCCAGGTTTTAATCACAACTTGTTCCAGCTCTTTCATTGGATAGCCGCAAAAAACACAGGTGAACAGCCCAAGGGTCCACAGGATCCTCACAACAATCAGAATCAGGTCCCAAATTTAATTCTCCTAATTGGACTTTTCTACTTATTTTGGGAGAAATGTTATTAATGACACTCCTGCACCTTTATCTTGGGCTCCTATACTTTTCTCCAGCTCTAACTGTTTATCTCTAGATCCAGCTCCTTAGTCTTGGGCTTTGGTCCTCTTTGTAGTCCTTGTGGCCTTTGTAATCCACTTTTTTTGGTCCTTATGGCCTTTGAAATCCACTGTGTCAGTTGTTGTAACTGTGCTGTTTTAGCAGAGTTACAGGGGGGAAATGTTTGAAAACTAGATAACATTCTTTATTGAGAGATATGCATTATATAGTCATTGTGAATTTTTTATAGAGGGACATGATAGTGTTGATTACACAGTGGGATGGTGAAGGGGGTGGCTTGATTCTTGTGATGAGTCAAGCACCAAAACAAGTTACCCACCAGGGAGGATCAGCTTCTGTTCATGTTATTGCATTTGGTAATCCAAGTTGACTTCCTAACTTGGCTTCAAGTGGCCGGGTAATTGGATTGCGGGTCACAAACCTGCTTACTTGGAACCTTGCTGGCAGATTGAGCCTGCTGTTTCATCACCCCCCCCAGACAAAGTTCAGCCTCCTCTGGTGGCAGGTTGTCAGGGAGGTTGTTGGGAGCCCAGGCGTCATACTGAACTAGCTGTTGTTTGGTGGTGGGTAGGACAGTCTTGCATTATTTTTGTCTTTCCTAGCATGGCCTGAGGCAATCATGGTGGAGGACTTTGTCTTGTTTGTGTTTTCTGAGTCCTTACACAAGGTAAGTGTTGTTTTTTTTTACTTTTAGGATAATGACTGGGCCCAATTTTTCTGGCTTTAGCTTACTCTTGTTGGTATTCATGACCCAGACTTTGTTGCTGACTCATGTCTCTCTTGGATGGGGACAAAGGTCTTTTGTAGGTGCTTTTCTTCTCTTTCTGTCTGGTTGCTATTGGCCTGTATGACCTGGGGATCTGAGCGGGATGGAACCTTGTTTGGAATTTCCAGCTTAGGTCCTGATAGCACTTGGATGATATTGGGTTGTGTTCCATAAACTAACTCAAAGGGGCTTTTACCGGTGGATTTGTTCATGTGGGTCTGGCATACAAGCAATGCAGTTGGTAACTGCTTGTACCAGTCCTTGGGTCTCCCAACAGTGAGCTTGGCCAAGGCTTGCACAAGGCTGCCATTCAGCCTCTCCATGCGTTCATTGATCAGAGGAGGCAACAGTGCACATGTCAATAAAAAAATGTTGACACTATAGTAAAGTGACAGCCCAGGTTTACTTAATGATGTTTCCTGGATGTCAACACTTTTTTAATTAACAAAACACTTTACCCTGAAAATTCTTAATATAAAAAAATTTTAAAATATTTTATTATACTAAAATGATCCCAGAGAGGTCAAAGCTGCAATAAAAAATTACTATAAGTAATAAGAATAAGGAGATATAAGCAACTATTTTTCAGTTTACTATGTAAATTACACTCTTTATTATAAAATTATTTTTTATTTCCATAAAAATTAAAATTCCAAGGAACCAAAAATACAGATATTTTATATATCATAATAACTACAAAATATAAGAAAATTCAAATTTTAATTTATTATACTTTACATAAGCATAACTGAAAATATCTCATAGCTTAAAGGATAAATTAACAAAATTTAAGATTTTTCTTACTAAACCACATTAAAACTGTATCTTAAACTTACCATTTATACCTAAAAAGAACTTTTAATATAAATAATTTAAAATTTTAAAGTAAAAAATATACAGGCAAAGCAAAACAAGGTTTATTGTGCTAATTAAAGCCACCAACAAGAGCAGTGGCAACGTCCTCAAGGTACTTCTTAATCTCTGCCACCTTGTACTTTTTCTTTACCACCTTATGAACGTCCTCCTGGTAGTCCTGCTCTTTGGACTTTTGCTTCTTTGGGGCCACCTGGTTGGCCAGGTTGCAGAATCTTGGAGACAGTTCTTGCTTGCTCCTCCTGCAGCTTAGAGAAGAACTTGTTGTATTTGGGATTGGACCCAAACTTCACCTTCAGGTGCTTGTGCCACACTTCCAGGCTGGATATGGTCTTCATCTCCCCCTTGAGGCAGGCACCCTGGCAATTCTAAGGGGCAGTGTCCCCGCTTGTTCCTCTCCAGGCAGTCACCTTCTTGCCCACCTATTGGTGCTCAAATTAACCCAAGTAACCTTTGAAGATAGTGGAGTGCTTCTTTATGTAAGTGTCCTCCAGGAGGGCCTCAAAGCCAAGCCCAGTATGCTCTGGGCACACAAAAGCCAAGGCAGCAAACTGAGTCAAGGCAAAGCAGCACTTCCCCTTACCATTTTTAAGATACTTCTTGAACAGCTCCTTCTCACTCTTGAGATTCTTGATGAGAGCCTGCCTAAAATTAAAGAAGCAGCCCTGAACTTCTCCATTGAAGGTGTCCTTGAAGGCTCTGAACTGAGCTTGATCAAAGTCCATTATAATAACCTTCAACCCAAGTTAGCGCGCATGAGCTAGCTGCTCAACAGCTAGGGTTGACTCATCCTTCTTGGCAGAGGAAGGGTTTGCCCTTGTGGCGTGAGTGGGAGGGGGAGCTGGTTAGTGGGAAGGGAGCTCAAAGCATCCTGGACAATCTTGAAGGCTCTGGTGTAGACTTCAGTCTTGGCAACAGGAAGGAGAAAGAAGACAAGGGATATGACCTGGTCATTAAACTTCCCATGAAGGACCCAAAGCTGCTTGAATAGGGAGAGACAAGTAGCAAATGTGCCGTTGCACAGTCAGGTGATAGTAGTGTTCAGCTGCTCCAGGTTTTGGGTTGTGGCATAGGCTACAGTCCTATCCTCCACTTTCTGCCCATTGTCATGGAGCAGGAACATCTCACCATCCTCCATCTTCTTGAGGGCATCTGTGAGGATAAGGTCCTTGATGTTGGTGGCACTCTTGGCCATGGGGTTTGAGGCTTAACGCCTATCACTAACAAACTTGACCAACTGGGTGTGGGTTGGCACCCTCTTCAAGTTGGTTGGGGAGAGGTACTTGCAAGCAAGCATGGCCAGCTGGGTGGCGGAAAGATCTTTGGAGGTTGGCATCACCTGGACAAGATACCACTTGAGGAGGCAGACAATGGTGGTATTTGGCATGATGCAGGTATGCTTGCCCTTGATGGTTTGGACCAAGTCCTAGCACTCAGTGTTGAACTGCACTGGGCAGGAGTGGTCCTTGCAGGTGTAATGGTGGCTCTTGAAACCCCAGTTGGCATTGTTTCAAGAGAAAATATACCCATTGGCTACCATGGCCGGCCCACCCTTTACGCTCATGATTGGGAAGTATTTGGGCAAGGTGGAAGGAACCTTGAGCTTCCCATCAACATTGCAGACATTGTGGGCCACAAGAGGGTCCCAGGGGCCAGCAGGAGCATGGCAGAAGCCAGGGAAGTAATTGAGGCAGGGCTTTGAATCATCCCCAGATGAGCTTGAAGGGGGGTTGGTGGGGGTGTAGAAGCAGAAGGGGCTTATTGTAATGCTCCTCATGTGCAGGAGATTTATCTTTGGGTGAGGACTTTTGGGCTGAGCGCTTCTTCTTGGTTGGCTCCTTGTCAGAAGCCAAGTTGTAAAAACTGTGCTCTGTAAGGGAGCCATCAGATTCCTCTCCCCCAGTGGAGTGAGCAGGGCTCTTCTCAGGAGAGGGCTCAGGGGGGGCTTTGGTGAGGGCTTTGGGGATGGTTTTGGAGTGGCCTTTTTTTGATGAGACAGGCTTCTTTTTGGTGGGTTTGGTTGGCTTTGAGGACGCTTGGTTCCTTTGGGTTGTTTGGAAGCGTTTTTGTCCTAAAATAATAAGTAAAATGGTTTAAAATAAAGCAATGTATCTAAAAACAAACAAAACAACTTAAAAAGCATAATATATAAAAATTAAATCTTGGATGGTTTTTATTGGCATGTAAAAGTTAAAAAAAAATTTATAGTTTTTATTTTATTAAAGTTAAAAATAAAAAATTAAAAGTTAAGAGAAGTATGCAAAAGTATTATATTTAGATATAGATTTCATTTAAAAATTAGAAAATATTAAAGAAATTAAAAGGCTAAAAGTACAACATATCAAAAAATGAGAAGTTTTTATTATGTAAAACATAAAGTTTTATATGTGATAACTGAAAAGCGTTGACATTATGAGTGACAATTAGTAAAAAAAGCTGAATTCTCACTGTTAATTACAAAAATTATAGACATTATTTTTGACTACATTCTCACTGTTGACATTATTTTGAAAATTTACTGTTTTTTCATAGTCTGCTTAATTAAATTTACGTGGGCTAGCAAAATTAACCGTTTTCTGTGTATTTTTGTTCACATATAAAAATTTAAAAAAATATGAAAATAAGTAAAAAAAGTATCAAGGCTCTTTATTCTTTTATTAAAAATAATATTTGGGTAGTGTTAATATGATATTTTACCATTATGTATATAAGAAGTTGTTAATAAGTTGTTGGTAGATATTGAAAAGGGTAAAGTGTCAATAAAACGTCACTTACAACATTCTTTATATGAGGTGACATATTAATCTAGGCTTAATTGTGCCACTCTAATTTTCTTAACTCCACCCCAGCAGATGATCACAGGTAAATAAACAACATTTAAAAGTGTCAACATTATTTTTAATAATAAATTTTATAGTAACTTACATAGTAACTCATACTTAAATTATTGGATTGCCGTTAGCCACCAATCCACTTAATATTTTACAGTAGTTTTAGAAGCTATGGCAACAACCAAAAATACCTCAGATTTAAACAAAATGATTTCAGATTTGAACAAAATCCAAGTTGCGCAAGATTCAGGATTCAATTAATTTATAAAATTTCAGTTAATAAATAAACTGTTAAACAAAAAACAAAATTTCACTAGCCCATTATACAAAATTATATCAAACATCAAGCAGTGTAGTTAAAACCACAAACAAAATGAACTGACACAACAAGTGAAATGGATGGATGCTGTTCCAGAGTATATTATAATACAATCAGGATTCATATGAGGACTGACAGAAGGACTAAAGTGAAATAAAACTTGAGCAATCTATACGCAAGATTACACAAGCACAAAACAAAATGAACTCACGCAAGATGTGTAGTATGAGCAGCCTAAAATAGAAAAATAACAGTTTAACAGCCAATCAACAGCTATCCAATTTAGGAACAGAGGCATTTTATTCATTTTCAAGGCTCTAGATTTGTATGGAATAGTTTTGAGAACCTTCCAAATATGGGCTCAAGATTACAATAAAAATAAATCATTAAATTTTAAAATTTCTACTTTTAGTGATCTTATCCTAGGTTTCCTACAATGGTTTTTACAAGCAATATCTTTGACGGCACCAGCAGCCAAGCCAGCAGCAACCAAGCCAGCTTCAATGGAGGCAAGGCTCAGAACGTGGAGGCACCTGTTTCACCCAAGCCTTTGAGGCGGGTAACAAGGAAGCTGACCTGTACCTGACCACCAACCCCTATGGCTTTGACTTGTTCAGTAGTCACATAGTATCTAGCTCTGCCCCTGCTCCCATACCCACCCCCACACAAGTTGCCCATCAACCAACCAATCAGGATATCAACCTTGATTTAGAACAACTTCCTGCTACCAGCCAACCTGCCCCCCTACAGCCAATCAGGCTTCAGCTCCCCCGGCCCAGCGCCCCAAGCAACAAATTATCACTGCCCAAATTCTTCAGGAAATTGTGGCACTGAATCTACAGGGTCTGTCCTGGGAACAGATTGCCACCCAATTGCAATTTACCCATGCTACTGTCATTCAGGAATTCAACAACCTGATGAATAAGGGAAATCTGATTGGGACAGCTAAGAAGACCAAGAAGGCCCGCAAGTCCCAAATCAATGAGGTGTACTCTATTATGGTTGACCTCCTCCAGCAGGATCCCAAGCTTCCATTGACCCAGGTCCAGAAGCAACTTGCACACCATAACATATGGGTGTCTGAGTGCATGGTGCAGCTCTGGATGTATGGCAAGGTGGCTTCCATACGGGTTCTTACCAATTTTGCCAGCAACCAATGGGATGGCACTGAGGATTCCCTGTATGACACCGCCATCAAATCAACCCTGGTCCAATGCCTGACTAGTCTAACTGATGATGTCATGTTTATCTCCTATTACAAGCTATCAATAGCTTTTGATGATTTTGACAAGCAAGTAAAAGCTGCTGCCAAGAATAGAAGGAAAAAGATCAAGAAGGGGATGTTCATTGGTGCATTTCTGGCTGTTTCAGCCAAGGGTTTAGTCTACTATTGGACAAACCCAGATTTCATTGGTGGCTACTCATACAGCCACATCCTTGGTGGATTACTTGACTCCTGGGAGGGCTCAAATTCCAAGTACTGGGTTTTCTTGAGCCACCAGATGGAGGGTAGCTCCACTGCCCTTGAGGCCATCCAGGGACGCGGGCACCAGGCCTCAGTCTACCCCGCTGGCCATGCAGACGTCCATCTGGCTGAAGCTGTCTTCTTCAACATGGGATCCACATTACAGGAGCGCCGCCCTCAGGCTTTCAACGACCTCTATCTTGGGGTCCTTGACCACAATTTTCTCTTTGGCTGCCAGATGGTGGCTGACTTGTTTGCACAAATGGTTTTCCATGTGAACATGGGCAACCAATCACATAAGAATAAGTGCCTTCCATCTCAGGCCACTGCCACTTACCAGCCCATCCAGCCAATGACCAATGAGGAATACAATGAGCGGTATATGGCAGCCATCACGCAAAATCCTCCTGCCTCCACCCCTGCCACCAATACCCCTCACCCGCAAGCCCAACCCACCCAAACCCCAGACCCCCAGGCCAGCACCGCCTCTACATCTTCCTTCCTGTGTTATTCTGCCTCCTAGGCATCACTCTCCCCTGCCCCAATAAACCCCTATCACCAAACATTTTCTATTTATATTATATATTTTTTGAATTTCAATTGTTCATGCTCTCTTTGTTTATAGTTGGTTTTTGTGAGAATTGGGGAGAAGGTTAAGAGAAAATAAAACCAAGCTCTTAACCACAATAAAATTGCGGTTTCAGCAACAATCAAAAGATTGCTGCCAACATTTCTGGGAGGCCAAAGGGGAGAAGTAATTAACTGAACACCAAAGGCAACAGGCAAAACCAGAAGGCCAAAAAAACTAACAAATTTTGAACTTTATTGGAGTAGATAATGATGAAGCAAGGTCTTTTACAACACTTACATTCATTTAAGGGATGTGATAGAATTAGAGTGGTAGATTGAATATCACAAACTAATTGACCAATGATATGAGCAGATACAAATGCATTTCTTGAGACAGGAAGATCTTGACAAATTTTGAATGGACATAGTTGAAAGAAAACTGAACCAACTAACATCAGGAATATGCTTTGGATGCAATTACCACTGCTCCTGGCTGCTCTTGCACATGATATTTAACCAGAGGTGTCTCTTGGGTGGGTTAGGTGGGGGCATCTTCAGAATAATTCTAAAATATTAAATTGATGGCCTTTCTTGGGCTTTTTCAGTAACCTTTCAGATAAATATTCAAACATAATTTGGTAGAAATTCCCAAGCATTTGGCAGGAATTGAAGTGGAGGCCTAAGGAGGAGGTGTAACTTTACAGTTTTATTTTTTATGTTCAGCTTATTTTTATAAAATCATATATTTACTATGTCATGTATCTAGATCCAGAACACAGTTATTTTTAGCACTTAAACACATCCCTTGTGAAAATGTTAACAACAATTTGGTGATCAGCTAAATTTATATTAGAAAATTATAGTGTTAACTGTTTTTAGATAAAGTTGTTACTGATCCAAATTCAAACCCTTGATGATAAACTTTAAGCCAATCAGGAGCTAAGTGATAAAGTGATTGTTGTGACATAAAGGGTCATTCAAAATTCTTTGGTGCATGTGCGCTAATTAATATGATTGGCTGGATGATTTGCCATTGTATGCTATTACTGCTGTGGCAAGTTGTTGATGGATTAGTGCTAACCCAGTAGCTGATTGGGCACTAGTCCATCAACAACTTACCACAGCGGCAATAGTGTACAATGGCAAAATATCCTGCCAATCATATTAATTAGCGCACATGCACCAAAGAATTATTGAATGACCCTTTATGTCACAACAATCACTTTATCACTTGGCTCCTGATTGGCTTAAATTTTATTATTAAGGTTTTGAATTTGGATCAGTAACAACTTTATCTAAAAACAGATAACACTATAATTTTCTAATTCAAATTTAGCTGATCACTAAATTGATGTTAATACTTTCACAAGGGGCTATGTCAAGCGCCAAAAATAATATGGTAATCAAGGAAACAATGCCAACACAAAGCAAACAACACATATTGAGATGAGTGTATAACATATACAAAATGGGTAAAAAGATGAGATAGTGTAGTAGATGGGAAAACAAAAAGGAATAAACAAAGAGGCAACAGTATCAAAATAATACAGAATTTATTGGGGCAAAAGCTATAAAAACATATGAAAAGATTAGTAAAAAAAATCAAATGAGGGAACTCAAAAAACTACTCAAAGACCTCAACTTGGTGATTGCCAAAATCAAGGACATCAACCGCAAGGTCAAAGCCAAAGTTAAGTCTGCCGTCCTCACTGGGGACAAAATTGACAAGGTGTCCGCAAAGGCACTAATGTCAAAAATGCCAGACATCCCAGAGAAGACCATCAATTGTCTTCTCAACATCCATAAGATGGTGGTTGAGGGCCTCCAGTTTAAGGTGTATAATCTTTCTGCACTGTCTGTTTGGGTTGATGACCCAGAGATGTATGAACATCTCAAACCTGTCAGGTGTGCCAGGGCAGAGGATACTGAATTGCCAGCACAACTGCTTGCGCCAAGAATGACCAAGCTGGCTGAGGCTGCGGGCAAGGAAAAAACACAAGAAGGTAGCCTAAAAAACATAATAGATAAATTTTCAAAATACTTACCTTTTTTTCTTAGAAAACGTAGATGGCAAACTCCGCCAAGTCCTGGTCCCCTTTGTCCCAGCCACCTTTTATGCAAATTATGTCACTCATGTGGACAAGCAGTTGTATCTGCCCCCCTTGTTGTGCAGGAGCTGGAGGACTGCATCCACGGGTCCTTTACTATGTCCAGGGAGGCATTGGCTGGGCTGACGCATGGAGAGGGGGCATCCAAGTGGGAAGTTACTGCCTACAAGGATTCCCAACTGGTCCTCCTGGACCCGGTTAAACTCAGTAGAATTTACTGTGTAAACTCTATTGAGCTTGTTTGGGATGTCCTGTCAACGCTCCCATTCAAGAATGTACTAGAGATGGGCCAGGCTCATGTGGCTGCTTGCTTCTGCTTCCTGTTGGAGCACACCTTGTCTTATCTATTGGAGAACTTTGGGCGCGTGGTAGGGAAATTGGCTGTTGCAGACGCAACAGCTGTCAAGAAACTAAGATCCTCCTGGCAGACTTTAGGCTAGCCTGGATTGCAGATGAGACAGGGCTCCCCTTGGCAATGGATCTTACCTTTGCAAAGACCAGGCACAATAATAAGATCAGTGTGGTCTATAATAAATTATGTGAGCTCACAGTTTCCTTTGCTGGGCAAAGGCTTCACTTGGTGGTTTACCTCAGCTATCTTTTCTTCTTGGGGATGAGTGCCAGTGAAGAGGATCTAGACAGGGTCCTTCTGGGAATTGACAAGGCCAGGCTCTGCCTGGACAGGAAGAAGGTCCCCCCAGGTATGACTTGGTGGACCATGTAATCCAAGACGCCCTGGTCCTGGCAGGGATTTACGGGTTTGCAGCCCCGCCCAAAAAGCTGCTCCTCAGTTTGCACCTAACCCTACTCCCCTTCACCAGCAGGAGGGAGTTTTTTAATAAGGGCGTATCCACTGTCCACAGTATGGCAGTGGAGGTTGTGCACCACCTCCATTGTGGGGTGGGTACATACCAAAGAACTCACTACAGGCGTTTGCAATAAATTCTTTCTTCTAATAAATTTCATTACAATTCATATTATTTTTCTTATAATAAAGATTTCTAATTCTTATTTCAGCGAACCAGTTTTGAAAAATATATTGCAGAAATTAGTTTCATAAAAGCACAAAATAATATGTTAATAAAATAAATTCCAACTTGTACATTTTACATTTAATTTTTATAATACTATTTTATATTTATTTGACAAAGTGGTATAAATCTATTTGCGTAATCCAGTATTAAGAGTTTGGGATTACCTCAGATGACATAATAAAATAATATATAATAAAATAAATAAATTACTTACATCTATTGATGGTCCTTCTGAATGTGATTGCAGGTGTGGAAACATCTAAATATAAAATGATAATTAATAAATCTTGAGTAGTAAATAAGAAAATATAGAAAAAATTGGACACACTAAGCCTTTAATTGATTGGCTGTTTGGCTAGGCACGCAGGGATGAAAAAATCAGCGTGACCATAGAATTTGGCCATGGTCTCAGCTGGGAGGGTGTGGATCCTGGCCTGCAGCAAATTAAAGAGGTCCTCGGTCCCAGTTGGGGTTCCTTGCTTGACAACACGCTTGAGCCACCCAAAGACTTCCTCGATGGGATTTAGAAAGGGCAAATAGGCTGGGAGGAAGAGAAGGTGCAAATTTGCTGTGGCCAATTGCTGGGGGCCCACAGTAATGCTGGTGTCAATTGATGGAAATTCTTCAAGAATGTCAGCCACTTTGTGGAGACCAATGTTGTCCAACACAATGACATTGGTGAAGCCAGGGCTTGTGCGCCTCAGGTGCTCCTGGACCAATCAGAGAAATGATAAAAAGGTCCTGCTGTTATGTGAACCCAAAATCATTTGGTAGAGCTTGGCCCCCTTTGGACCGAGGAGAGCCACCGTTGAGTAGGCTGTGGCGCAGACTGTAGCACGCCAAGCCATCCTGTCATTGGAGCCTTTGGGGACATAGCCATACCCATTGCGCATTGACAAGGCAAATGCCAATTTGTCAATATAGTAAAATCTTACTGCCCCCTTGGCTTTGAGGGCAGTGTATGCCTCTGCGTATTTTTTTGGGTCTTGACATTAGCTGGGCTGTTTCTGTTGTAGGGAGACACCCCAGCTTTTTCCAAGAAAATCACATTCCCTTCACAGATGGTAGTAAAAGGAAATTGAGGCCTCAATTGTTAGGGATCCAGTCTCAGGTAGCTGGCCCGCCGTTTCTGGGGGTAACTTGGGTGGGGGTTTTTGTGGGCAGGGCCCACCACAAGAGAGGAGCTAACTTTAGAAGGTAGGAAGCAGACTTCCCCACCCAAGACCACGGGCTGGCGGCTGGTACAATGGTGTCCACCACCCCTGTAAGGGTGATGTACACTATTCCAAAAAGCTTGCTGGTATGGTTGGTTGGAAGGTCAGGTGAGGAGGCTGGCATTAGTTTGGGTGTTACGGGCGGTTCTATATAGATATTGTATGCTGGGAGATAGTTGAATTTTTCTCTAAATAGTTTGGGGTGGAGCATATCCACAGGCCTTGGCAGTTGTATCTAATAGCGGATTGGATGCAGGCTAGCGGGTCAAGTTCAAGGATTTTCTCTGGTGTATAATCCTTATATTTGGGCTTCAAGGGATAATCAGTGACGTGAACGGGCCCAAAGGGTGCATCAGATGGACAGAAAACTGCGGGCAGTGGGGAAGAGGGCCAGGAGATCTCAAACCAAATTGATAGACGGCAAATACAAAATATCGCAATAGCTGTAAGAGCCAAAGTAACACAACCTTTATTTAAAAAAGGCAATAAGGTTTGAGCGCAGAATCTATAGGCATATGTAGCATTCTGCCTCCAAGCTTAGTATTTTCCATCAGAGCTTTATCAAAATAATGGGAAAAGTGCGGGCGGGCAGCCAGAGGGCCCAGGTGTGGGAGCGGCAAAATGGCAGCTCAGCTGGGTGTTCTCTCATTGGTCAGAACGTCCAATTTGGTCACTAGATTTTCTTGATTCTTTGCTTTGGTCACGGGGTTGGGCCCAAAGCCCAGGTTTATCTTTGGCAGTAGGGTTTGATTGGTTACTTGAGAGGACTTCAAACTCATAAAATTCACAGAGGTGCCATCTCTGCTTCCATTAGGCAATTTGAGAGGCTCCTCTTTGGGCGCCACTATGGTTGAGCTGGTGCAGGTATTCTGGCTTTGGGACTTAGAAGGATCCTCAGCTTGCAGGGGCTCAATCCCAAAAAATGCAGGCCGGCGGGCCCTTGGTCCATGGGCCCAGGTTTTTAGGGGTAACAAATTGTCAATCCTGACATCAATCCCAAAACTAAATTTGACCATGGCCTGTATAATTGCCAGTTCAAGATGGCAATCCCGGGTTATCCACTGGCAAATTGCCTATTTGTGCTCCTTGGTGAGCATGATATAAACACGCAAGGATTTCTCTGCGGCAAGGACACGACCAGTATTGGTGAATTTTTGGAAGGTCTTGCTGGCGTACTTGGGATCCACTCCAACAATGGCCGCAGCCGCCTTGTAATCACAAGATTCCTGCATTAGCTTAAGCAGGATGATGCGTTTGATGTTGGGGATGCGCTTCTGGGCAGGCTTTTTAGTGGTGGGGATTGACTTGTTGGCATTGGGCACAACACAGGGCATAGGTACCTTGGTAAAGAAGGCTGCAACCTTTTTTAACACCAGTTGTCTCTCATTGGTTTGATAGAACTTGGGCTCCTTGTTATCCTCCTGATTGCCATCACTGACATAGGGCTTGTAGCTAGTACAAGTACAGGCTTCACTTTCTCCAGCATGGCTGACAGGACCAACTCTTGCCAGTACACAACGTCAAACACATACAAAGTAAGTTCTACCTCCTTGTTTCTAACTTTCTTTGTAGTGGTAACCTTGGTTGGCTTCCGGGTCAGCTTGGGGACCCAAGGGTTTATGCTCTGCACCCTAGCAGCTTGTGCTCCTTGAACTGGCTGTTTCAGTGCAGCATCACTATGGAACTCTCCTCTCCTGTCTCCTCCTTAAGTAGGCACTTGGGTTGCACTAACTCTATTCTTTGACCCGCGGGGGCAACTGCAACTGCGGCGCACAACAGGTGCATTGGTACTTGGCTGCTGTGTTCCTTCCATTTTAAAATTTAATAAAATATTAAATAAATTTCAATTAAGTTACTCCCTAATTTTAATTTTTGCTTTTATCTGAATATGGATATTTAATTAGAGTTTTTCCCACCCAATATCCCAATTATAGATTTTTTATTTCTTAATTAGTTGTTTCTGGTTTTACAACGCCCATTTTTGAATACCCAAAATAATTTCCACCCATTTTCCTAGATTTTACTGCCAAATTCAAACACCCAACACAATATTTTTAAAATTTATGTTTCAGATCTTGTGTCTAATTTTAGATACCTTGGTATCATTCATGATTATAATCCATTGCACACAGCATGTGAGTGATTTTGTTTAGTACTGAGTTCCTATTTTGTTTCATTTTTGGTTTGCATTTTGACACACCTTGCTTGGGTATATTTTGTCACTGATTCATATAGTAAACATATGTACACCAAAAGTCAACTCACACCATTTTGTTTGTGAATCAATGTATTTTGGATTGTATTTTGAATGGTTTTGCTTTGTGTGTGAGCCTTTTGTTGCTGTGTTGACTCATTTTGCCCATTAACGCCAATAAACCCTGTTAAAAGAGTGTATATTTTAACCTGAGAGTTGGATTTTGTTTAAATCTGAAATCATTTTATTTAAATCTGAGGTATTTTTGGTTGTTGCCATAGCTTTTAAAACTACTGTAAAGCCATAATAAGTGCTACATATATATTTATAAGATGAACATTTTAGCAATCTACTGTATGAGCAGTATCTTTTTCAATATAATAATTTAATAAAAAAATATTTTTTAAATGTGCACTTAATTTCTTTGTTGTAGATGCTTCAGTTTTGTTATTAAAAATAAGCTATGCTTAAAAAGTGTTGACATTGACACTTTTACGTTGTGAAAACAAATAAAAAATAAACTAATTTTTATTAGTAATGTAAAGGAAAAAATCTGGTTAAATCAAGTTTTTTATTAAGCCTAATATTAAACTGTGTCAATATGGCCACAATTTTGTCATGTTTTCTGGGTTTGCACCCCTGAACACTTAAAAAAGAATTAAGCTAGCGCAACTAGCAAAAAACATAGGAGATTTAGAGTTTTGAGTTGACAGTGGCCATGTCAACAAAGTGTTGACATGGCCACTGTTGACATTATTATTGTCAACATGGGCACTGTTGTCCCTGAGGATGATAAGCTGTTGTCACTGTGTGCTGGACCCCATTCTTGGTGAGGTATATGTTGGTATCTTCAGAGGTCAATTCTTTGCCTCCGTCGGTTATCAGGAGTTCTGGCTTTCCAAACTTGCTGATAATTTCTCTTCCTATGAATTACTGTATGTCATTACCTGTATGTGTTTTTACTGCTTGTGTAAATCCACTGTCATCTTTAGCTTTGGATTGCACCATTTTCCCCTTTCACACTAAGAAAGGCCCAAAAATATCAGCTAAACTGCTTAATTCCTTAGGGGATTTGGCACACACAGTTGACAAAATATTTGTGCTGGCTTACCTTGCAGATCCACTGTCTTTGGTTGTTCCCTCCTGGGAAAAAATGTTGATTGATTGGGACTGCTTGTTGGCCTGATGTCATCCACTCTTGAAAACCATCAGATCCAACCAATCAAGTGTCGCCACATCAACGCTCAAACCCCCAAGTGAATTCCAAATGCCTGGGATTCCCTCTAGCCAATCAGAAGAGACCGCAGAAATTAGGGTGAAACTTTCCAGTCCTCCTGGTTCTGACCAGCAAAATTTCTCCCTCAGCCAATTAGATCCAAGTACTAAGGTCATGTGATTCAATTTCCCTGCAACACACTTCTTTTAACACATCAAGGAGACCTTCAGTCCCCTGCTTGTCTATTTTCCAATTTATTAATTTCTGGAAACTGTTGCCTTATACTTTGCCATTTTTAAATTTGTTGACTCTCATTTAGAGTCTTCCTTAATCTTAAGCAAATTGTTAGTTGCTTTCCCCCTAAACCTTACCTTTAAGTTGTTCTTTTCAAACCCGGCCATCTTTCTGAAGTCTCTAAGCTTTGGTCTTTCTCCTAATTGTTGTGTCTGCCGCTTACAATTTCAATATCACTGGTCAACCCCTATATTCTATTTAAAAATTCATTATAAATCCTATTTCTATTTTGAAATTTTACTCAAATTTGTTGGTTTCAAATCTGCTTTTGCTTTTAAATCTATCCAAGCTATCCAAGACCGCTGTAAAGTCTCCCACAAGTGTCCACTGAATTTGTACCTGGTTTTTCCTCCTTGTGGCTGCCCCATTAGCCACTGATTTTATTATATTAAGGCTCAAAAATTGCACTCTTGGATTCCAAATTTCTTGGAGTTTGCAACTATGATCCTCCCTGTTTTGAAATTTATGGTGTATACTTTGGATCCTTTTGTGATTCTTCTCTGTTCAACTGCCCTTGACCTATGGTCTTGATTTTCCACTTCTTCTTGCCTGGTGGGAGATGATCCCTCTAGTCTCTTGCGCCTCGCTGGTGAACGTCTCCTTTCAGGTGAGACAATTGTCAAGAGCCTAACTTGTGACAACTTGGACCTTCTTGATGTGTCCTACACTGCACCTGTCCCCACATTTGAGGAGGTGCTGGCATCTACTCTCCTCACCTTGGATGAAGACAACTTGGTACCCCTCCAAGCACCTGTGAAGTTGCCTCCTGCTCCCACCTGCACGCCCTGGCTGCTCACTGGGTTAGTGTTGATGGGCTTGAAAGCATACTTTCTTCAGCTTTCCCCTGTGTCCTCTCTTTGATCCCCTCTCTGAGCAGCCATCCCAGTGCTCCACTGGGCGGCATCCTGGTGGTTCATCTTGCTGGGATGGGAGCCAAACTTGGTTATTTTAGCCCCCCTCTCTTGCAGCTTATGCCACTGGCCATTGTGTGGCAAACTCTATTGCAGTGATGATGTATTTCTTTTTAGTATGCTTCCCTGGCATAGGACCCACAATGTCTAGGGCCCACACCTTGAAGGGCAGCTGCGTGCAAATAGGTATTACTGATTTAGGTGGGGTTTCACTCTTTGCAAATTTCTTGCATACTTTGCATTAGTCCAAGACTTCCTGGACATCTTGGTATAAGGTTGGCCACCATGTTTTGTGTTTAAGGAATTCATAGAGTTTGCAGCTTTTTGTGTGTCCTAGGTCTCTGTGGTAGCATAGGATTGTGCCAACTTGCTGATGTGTGAGAATATTCAAGATGGTTGTTCTGTCGGACATTTTTTGATGTAGGGTCCCATATATGTCTGCAAATAAGTGCTTGTTTTTAATGACTGTTTCCTTTGTTATGTCTGTGGTGCCAGGGGGAATCCTTTGTCCTCTGTCCAAAGTACCAAGAGGTGCCATTCTGGGATGAGCCCATTCTCTCCTCTTTTGGCACAGACGTACAAGCGTGAGAGTGCGTCCTCCATGGCAAGTTCTGGACCAGGCTTGTACTGTATGATCATATTGAATCTCTCCAGGAGTTCCATCTATTAGGCCTGACAACAGGATAGATTTTCTTGGTTTTGAAATATATGAGCAACTTGTGGTTGGTCAATGCTGTGAATTATTCCTGCTGTTCTAGATAACAACACCTTTTACTAGGCAGTGTACAATTGCCAACAACTCTTTGTCGTGTATAGGGTATTGAAACTTGCTTTCTGTCAGTTTCCATGATTTGTAGGCTACAGGCAGGAAGTCACCATTATTGTTTTGATTTGTAGCACTCCCTCAATTAATTCATATTAGACGTCTGTTTCCATTTGGTACTTCCCATTGTGTTTGGGGTACTGTAGAATAGGTGCTGTTGTGAGTTTTTCCTTGAGACACCTAAAGCAAAGATCACGTTGGGAGGTCCATACAAACTTGTATTTGGCGCCAGTTATGGCAGATAGGGGTGTGGTCAGGACGCTACAGTCAGGTATAAAACAGTGTATGTAGGCCATCATTCCTAAGAATGTGCAAAGTTCCAGCTTGTCTTTGGGCGGTGGCATTTTACAGATGGCCTGGATTTTCTGGATGTTGGGTTTGATGCCGTCTTTTGAGACTATGTTTCCTAGGAAGGGCAGCTGTTCACAGAAGAACTGGCATTTGTAGGGCTTGGCTAGAAGCTTTTTGTGTGCCAGGATAGCAAAGGCTGCCTCCAGGTCCTTGTGATGCTTCTCTACCAAGGGGCTATAGACAATAATGTCATCCAGGTAGACTAAGGTGTGCTTGTCTATGTGAGGGGCAAACACCTTGTTCATGAAGGTCACAAAGGTTGACAGGGCGTTTGTCATACCAAAATTGAGTACCACACACTTGTATGCAACGTATTTAGTGCAGAAGGCTGTGTTGGGGATATCTTCCTCTTTGATACAGATCTGATTGTAGCCTGCAGTTAGGTCAATCTTGGAGAAGTGTGTAACACTGCCCAGGGCACTAAAGAGGTTGTCAGTGAGTGGTAGTGGGTAACAATTCTTGATGGTAACTTTGTTTAGGGCTCAATAATTTATGGCTAGGCGCAGGATACCATCTTTCTTTGCTACAAAAAATACAGCAACACCAAAAGGGGACTGTGAGGGGCAGATAAGTCCTTTCTCCAATGCCTCTTTGAGGTAAGCACATAGGGTGTTGTCTTTGTTTGGGGTAAGACAGTAGATGGGTTGCGCCTTGGGTACAGCTCCTTTGAGTTGAATGGAGTGTTGGATGTGTTTCTCTAGGGGCAACCCAGGTAGAGCTTCTTTGAAGATTTCTGGATGACAGGCTATGATTTCATGATCCTGAGGTGTAGTGGTGTCCTGGTGATTCTTTAAATGTATGATCTTGTACTGGCACAAGTCCCAGTCAATTGCCTTGAGGATCTCCTTTTTGTTAAGGGTTTCCATGATGCATACAAAGACATGGTTGCGTAGGAGTTGGTCTACTGAGTCAGGGTAGATCTGGTGGTTGACACCTTCACGTTTGATGGACAGTACAGAGGTTGCCTAGTCTATGTGAGGGTTGTTCTTTTGCAGCCAGTCCAGTCCCAGTACAATGACAAACTTGGTAAAGTCAATGGCAGGACCTTGAATAGTAGAGTATAGGTTCTCTAGCATGACAGAGAAGGGGGAAGTCTCCTGTGTCACAGCAATGTGATGTTCATCAGCCAGGACCACGTTTTTAATCCGCAAAGGATTAGTGGCTAGCTTGAACTTGTCTACAAAGCTGCTATTGACTAGGGTTCAATCTGCGCCCAAGTCCAGGAGTGCCAAGCCTGTGTAACTGCAAAAACAGAAAGGATAGGACATCAGTTTATTGGGATGTTTGGCAATGGTGTACAGTACTAGGTCCTCCAAGGGTACTTGGATCATTGGACATTGATTCACGTCCTTGGATTGGTACTCATTGTTGGGCAAGTCAGGAATTGTGCAGGGAGAGATTGGCTCTCTTAGCGCTCTGCCCGGGCTTTTCCCTTGTCTTGATTGTCCTAAGTGGCAGTGATATGGAAATGGGTACAGTTTGACTGGCTGTTGCTCCCATTTCTATGTCCATTTGAACCAGCGGGTTTGTGGTTTGCATTGCTGCTGTTGTTCCCAGGGGGTGGTCAATTGGAATGCCCAGCTTGATGAGAATCTTTGGGTTGCTCTCTCTTTCCAGTTTGCGCCTTATGGAGAGCATTGGATGTTTGTTCTGCTTTTTCTGCCTTGCAATATAGACTTTGCAATTTGGTTACTTGGTCCAGGTTTATGTGTCTCATTACATGTGATTTGAGTGTGTTGTAGTACATGAGATTAGTAGCTGGAGTTTCAAAAGCCATATCAGAGGGGGCACGTAATCAGAGTTCCTTGTAAGCGTGAGTGAGCTCCTTCACTGTGACAGTTTGGGTCAGGTTCTTCACTTGGTGGATAATCATAAGTGCTGTGTCCTTCAGTACAAATCTTGCTAAGAAGTATTGCTTGAAGGTGTCTCAATTCTTTTCTGTATGTTCTTTGTGCCATTTGTTGCACCAGGTATCAGTGTTGTGAGTCAATTGGATGAACATTTCTGCAATCCAAAATTGTTGTGGGCATTCTATTTGGGCCAGCTTGCTTTGGATGGACTGGATCCATGCTGCGGCATTATTGTTGTTGGCTCTAGAAAAAGGTTCCAAGGCAGTGCTTTGAAGCCTCTGAGCTACGTGGGCGGGCATGGTACTTTTGTAAGTTGCACAAGGAATGGCGGCGGGCATTTAGAAAAACCTTATTCAGACAGGGAATTGAAAGTGGGGAGCAGGATCACCATGTTTTGGTACAGGAAAAAGACATTGGGTATTTTGGTACCAGGTGCGTACAGAGTCCATCTAGCAGGAGGCCAGACATGATTCTATCAAGGATTTTAGGTCGCAGCAAGTATGGACAACAGGAGGAATTTTGGGGGATAAAGTAGGATGGAAATCCTACTTCTGCTGCCAACGTTGTAATTGTGCTGTTTTAGCAGAGTTACAAGGGGGAAAATGTTTAGAAACTAGATAATATTTTTTATTGAGAGATATGCATTATATAGTCATTGTGAATTGTGGATAGTAGGAACATGATAGTGTTGATCACACAGTGGGATGGTGAAAGGGGTGGCTTGATCCTTGTAATGAGTCAAGCGCCAAAACAAGTTACCCACCAGGGAGGATCAGTTTCTGTTCATAGTATTGTATTTGGAAATCCAATTTGACTTCCTAATTTGGATTCAAGTGGCTAGATAATTGGATTGAGGGTCATAAACCTGCTTACTTGGAACCTTGCTGGTGGGTCAAGCCTGCTGTTTTGACACAGTCCCTCAAAAGCCTCAGATAGCTTCCCCTTTTATAGCTCCTTGTTTCAGTCCAGATTCTCTCTCAGAAATCTTGTTTTTCAAAGCTTAAACTAACCAGTTTTTCTCTCTCTACAATATTTTAAACTTTATATCTTACTTCAGCTAATAAAACCCCTGAGTTTTCTGCTTCATTTCCTCATTTTTAGGCTTTAACTCTTCAGTTAAAGCCTTCAAAACACTGATCAAATAGGCTACAGCCTGCAGCCAATCAAACGCTCAGATTCAATGGTTTTTCTAAAAAGTTCACCTAAATGAATTTCTCTTGACCATGGTTTGAACCCGGTGCTGTCTCACTCCGGATAAACAACTGCTCTGCGTTTTGAATGGTTTTGCTGTAATTCCCGTCATGTTTCTCCGGCAAAACTTGAGCACTTTTGCCTATGTTTTACTTAAGGAATTTGCAAACCCTTAATTCTTCAATGTTTCTCCAAGTTTCCTGCATTTTCTTCAGTATTTTACTACTTCAAACTTGCCTATTCCTCACCTTTTGCCTTTCCCAATCTTTTTGGCAAAATTACAATACTCATTCTCACAGTTTCTCTGTCCTATTTCCGGCCTCTTTCTAGCTCTACTCCATTCAATCAACTCTGAATAAATTACAGTTTAAGTTCTGTAGCTTATTTCTTCTTCTCTTTCTTCTTTTTATATGATAATTAATCCAATTTTTTTCATATCTTTTGGCAGAATTAATGAAATCTTTTACTGCTTCTTTCTTATCATTTTCTCTCTCAAAAAACCAAAACAAGTATCCTAGCTCCTATATTCATTCCAGATAGACCTCTCCAGCCAATTTCCTGTTCCTCAGCTAGTTCTTTACCATGATCTTCTGGTCCTTCTTGGTCTAGAAATTATTTCTCTCCAGTTGGCAATCAGTTCTTTCCAGTCCTTTTCAGGCTACCCATCAGTCCTCACCATGAAACACCTAGGTTTTAATCCTCAAATGAACCAACAGTCTCTCAACTAATCTTCACTGTGATCATACAGTCTGTCTTACTAGTCTTCACTTTTGATCTCACACTATGAACCACATTGGTTCTAAATCTCAGTCCCCTTTACCAGAACCTGTAGACCCAGCATGAGTCTACATTGTTACTGGTGTTTGACTGGGCCCTCACAAGTGGCAACCACTTAGTCCATTCAACCACAGACAATCCCCATGTCTGTGCAGTTGTCTTTACTCCCTCAGGTGATTAAGTCTGAGCTTTCAGTCACAAAGTAATCAACTTTACTTCCCAGAGACCTGATCACACCAAGTTCTGCAGATGCTTCCCCAAGCAACCACCCTGGTGACACCCCTGAGCATATCCATGCCCCCCAATGATAGCTTTGGGACCTCCACAAAGCCCCCAAAGAAACACAGACAAGGACACCCTACCAGTCTGTTAGGTAAGTTTCTTGCTCACAGACCTCCTGTAAGCGCATAAGGGCACGTAGAGCTATCTTAGCTCCCCCCTTCTCTGGCAGCTCATGTTACCCGCCAGGGTCTAAACAACATCCAGCCTGTATAGCCCATGCCATCCAACAGGCTGGATCACTCCCCACCTTAAGCAGATAAAGTTCCCTGCTGAGCTATCTCATTCCTCTCCCCTAGTAGCCACAGTTCCCTACTAGGCCTCTACCTGACAAAAGCCACTAGACTTTCTCTTGGCCAACATTAGCCCCGCCTGCAAAACCACCCAACATGTGGACTGTCACAGGCGGGGCTTGAGAGATCAAACTAAATATGATAAAGTGCTAAAATAAGGTATGGTATAACCTATGTAAACCAAATTTTCATAACACTTTATTATAAGGATGGTGATGAGCATCTTCCCAGCATACTCAAGGTATAAGTATGCTTATCAAACTTGGGAAAAATTTTGCTGTTTCTTGTGGCCCAAGGGGTGGCACTTATCAGGGTTTGTACATTCCTGGTGGTACCCAAATTTTTGAGTCCTCGTTGGTTGGGTTGGGGCGGGAATCTTGAATTCCCCTTTTGAGACAATGAATTTGTCATCTCTTTGCAGGTCTTGGTCTTGGGGTAATGTGGGTGGTGTTTCATTGGCGGTGGCCTAGGAAGTTTCAGGGACATTATTTGGGTCATTGATCTCATTGGCTGGGCTAATGGAATTCCCCAAGAGGAAGAGATTTAGCATAGAAGGTACTCCACTTGCAGATTTTGGAGGTTTCTCTGAAGTCAAATCTACTTCTGATTTGAGTCCAAAAACACGCGGGCTGGTGGCCCACAGAGGTCTGAAGTTCAAATCCTGGGAATGGGATTCCACCTTAATTTTTGATGGTGCAAAACTACCACTTGTGACATAGGGTCAAACAATTGCTAGTTGTAAGAAGGGGGAAATATTATATACTATCAGCAATGCTATAAAGTTACTTCATTTTTGACATTGAATAGGTCCCTCTTTCCCTGATGCACCAATAAATCCCCTCAAAACCCTGCCAAACCTTTAAGTACATCAGAAGATTTGGATCACACAGTTGATGAGATATTTTTGCTGGCCTACCCCTCCAAGTGTCCTGATGTTCTCCCATTCCAATGATGGAAGAAACATTAATCAGTTAATTGTTTAGTGACTTGGTGTTGTCCACAATTGAAGTCAATTTTCCCCAACCAATAAGTCTATGCCACATTGTCTCCCTCAATTTCTCACAATTCTAATCTGTCACATCTGCCAACCCAATTGGAGGCAATGTCCAATCAGATGCAACTTTAGAAATTGGTAGGAAAGCTTCCAACCTCCCTGAACAGGGATGAAAAATTATTCACTGTTAATTAAATCCTGGTCACATTCAGTGCCCCATAATGGGGCATCTATTTTCAAAACTTTCCCTTAAAAGCAAGCAGGGCCCTCCTGGGCCCTTGCTTGCCTATTCTTACAGTTAAATTAACAAGTTTCTGAAAATCTTTTTTTAGAAGCATCTTTTTTATATGAACTCTCTGTGAGATTAGGCTGAGTGACCACAGATGATCAGGCTAATCATTGCACACAGATCTTATCAATTACACGCCATATTATCACTAGATTATCATCCTATTAAGTGAGTGATTATACACCATATAATCACTAGTTTCTTATCATTAATATGACTATTATACAGCGTATAATTGGCAGGCAATATATTGATTATCATTGATTACATGCTGTGTAATCACTGGATTATCAAACATATCTCTCTTTTTCCTTCCTAATGGATGCTGTATCAACTCAGTCCCACCCAGACTAAAAGGTGTATATGTGTATATTAAACAAATGATGTGTGAAAGAATTGGAAATAGAACGTTTTCATTGGCATTACTCGGAGGATAATCAGTTCTTTAATGGTTTGGGTCACTATTACATGGCAGATAAACCTTGGGTCAATATTGGATCAAGTCAGCTATTATATGGTGTATAATCCTAATCTCAAACTGTCATATTAATAAGCAGAAAACTTGCCAGCCAGAAAAGGACCACTGATTAAGCCCTGGAAATGGACTACTGAAATTCTACCTTCTGATGTAGGAGGACTGAACAGGGATGATTTCTAAGTGTCAGCCAAATACTGTGTAGTTTCCTAGTGTCATAATAGGTGCATAAAGATACAGTAGTTTTAAAAGCTATAGCAACAACCAAAAATACCTAAGATTTAAAAAAAATGATTTCAGATTTAAACAAAATCCAACTCTCAGGTTAAAATATACACTCTGTTAACAGGGTTTATTGGCGTTAATGGGCAAAATGAGTCAACACAGCAACAAAAGGCTCACACACAAAGCAAAACCATTCAAAATACAATCCAAAATACATTGATTCACAAACAAAATGATGTGAGTTGACTTTTGGTGTACATATGTTTACTATATGAATCAGTGACAAAATACACCCAAGCAAGGTGTGTCAAAACGCAAACCAAAAATGAAACAAAATAGGAACTCAGTACTAAACAAAATCACTCACATGCTGTGTGCAATGGATTATAATCATGAATGATACCAAGGTATCTAAAATTAGACACAAGATCTGAAACATAAATTTTAAAAATATTGTGTTGGGTGTTTGAATTTGGCAGTAAAATCTAGGAAAATGGGTGGAAATTATTTTGGGTATTCAAAAATGGGCGTTGTAAAACCAGAAACAACTAATTAAGAAATAAAAAATCTATAATTGGGATATTGGGTGGGAAAAACTCTAATTAAATATCCATATTCAGATAAAAGCAAAAATTAAAATTAGGGAGTAACTTAATTGAAATTTATTTAATATTTTATTAAATTTTAAAATGGAAGGAACACAGCAGCCAAGTACCAATGCACCTGTTGTGCGCCGCAGTTGCAGTTGCCCCCGCGGGTCAAAGAATAGAGTTAGTGCAACCCAAGTGCCTACTTAAGGAGGAGACAGGAGAGGAGAGTTCCATAGTGATGCTGCACTGAAACAGCCAGTTCAAGGAGCACAAGCTGCTAGGGTGCAGAGCATAAACCCTTGGGTCCCCAAGCTGACCCGGAAGCCAACCAAGGTTACCACTACAAAGAAAGTTAGAAACAAGGAGGTAGAACTTACTTTGTATGTGTTTGACGTTGTGTACTGGCAAGAGTTGGTCCTGTCAGCCATGCTGGAGAAAGTGAAGCCTGTACTTGTACTAGCTACAAGCCCTATGTCAGTGATGGCAATCAGGAGGATAACAAGGAGCCCAAGTTCTATCAAACCAATGAGAGACAACTGGTGTTAAAAAAGGTTGCAGCCTTCTTTACCAAGGTACCTATGCCCTGTGTTGTGCCCAATGCCAACAAGTCAATCCCCACCACTAAAAAGCCTGCCCAGAAGCGCATCCCCAACATCAAACGCATCATCCTGCTTAAGCTAATGCAGGAATCTTGTGATTACAAGGCAGCTGCGGCCATTGTTGGAGTGGATCCCAAGTACGCCAGCAAGACCTTCCAAAAAATCATCAATACAGGCCATGGTTAAATCTACTTTTGGGATTGAGGCCTCGATTTCCTTTTACTACCATCTGGTGAAGGGAATGCAATTTTCTTGGAAAAAGCTTGGGGTATCCCCCTACAACAGAAACAGCCCAGCCAACATTGACATCCAGAAAAACTACGCAGAGGCGTACACTGCCCTCAAAGCCAAGGGGACGGTCAAATTTTTTTATATTGACAAATCAGCATTTGTCTTGTCAATGTGCAATGGGTATGGCTATGTCCCCAAAGGCTCCAATGACAGGATGGCTCAGTGTGCTGAAGTCTGCGCCACAGCCTACTCAATGGTGGCTGTTCCTAGTCCAAAGGGGGTCAAGCTCTACCAAATGATATTGAGTTTGCATAACAGCAGGACCTTTTTATCATTTCTCCAATTGGTCCAGGAGCACCTAAGGCGCACAAGCCCTGGCTTCACCAATGTCATTGTGTTGGACAATGTTGGTCTTCACAAAGTGGCTGACATTCTTGAAGAATTTCCATCAATTGACACCAACATTGATATGGGCCCACAGCAATTGGCCACAGCAAATTTACGCCTTCTCTTCCTCCCAGCCTATTTGCCCTTTCTAAATCCCATCGAGGAAGTCTTTGGGTGGCTCAAGCGTGTTTTCAAGCAAGGAACCCCAACTGGGACCAAGGACCTCTTTAATTTGCTGCAGGCCAGGATCCACACCCTCCCAGCTGAGACCATGGCCAAATTCTATGGCCACGCTGATTTGTTTATCCCTGTGTGCCTAGCCAAACAGCCAATCAATTAAAGGCTTAGTGTGTCCAATTTTTTCTATATTCTCCTATTTACTATTCAAGATTTATCAATTATCATTTTATTTAGATGTTTCCACGCCTGCAATCACATTCAGAAGATCCATCAATAGATGTAAGTAATTTATTTATTTTTTTATATATTATTATGCCATCTGAGGTAATCCCAAACGCTCAATACTGGATTACGCAAAAATATTTAAATCACTTTTGTCAAATAAATATAAAAATAGTTTTAAAAAAATTAAACGTAAAATATACAAGTTAGAATTTATTTTATTAGCGTATAATTTTATGCTTTTATGAAAACTGATTCTGCAATTTATTTTGCAAAACTGGTTTGCTGAAATAAAAATTATAAAAATTAATAATAATAAAAATGATATAAATTGTAATAAAATTTATTGGAATCATATTTTTATTGTGTGCGCCTGTAGTGGGTTCTTTGGTATGTACCCACCCCACAATGGAGGTGGTGCACAACGTCCACCGCCACACTGTGGATGGTGGATACACCCTTATTAAAAAACTCACTGCTGCTGGTGAAGGGGAGTAAGGTAAGGTGCAAACTGAGGAGCAGCTTTTCAGGCGGGGCTGCAAACCCCTAAATCCCTGCCAGGACCAGGGCATCTTGGATTACATGGTCCACTGAGTCATATCCAGGGGGGACCTTCTTCCCGTCAAGTGCGAGCCGGGCCTTGTTAATTTCCAGAAGAACCCTGTCTAGATCCTCTACGCTGGCGCTCATCCCAAAGAAGAAAAGATAGCCAAGGTAAACCACCAAGTGAAGCCTTTGCCCAGAAAAGGCTTCCATGAATTACCACAATTTATTATATACCGCGCTGATATTCTTGTTGTGCCTTGACTTTGCAAAGGTAAGATCCATTGCCAAGGGGAGCCCTGTCTTGTCTACACTCCAGGGTAGCCCAAAGTCCGCAAGGAGGATCTTAGTTTTCTTGACGGCTGTTGCGTCTGCAACAGCCAATTTGCCCACTGCGCGCCCAAAGTTCTCCAATAGGTAAGACAGGGTGTGCTCCACCAGGAAGCAGAAGCAAACAGCCGCATGAGCCTGGCCTATCTCCGGTACATTCTTGAATGGGAGCGTTACCAGGACGTCCCAAACAAGCTCAATGGAGTTTACACAGTAAACTCCACTGAGGTTAACCGGGTTTAGGCAGACCAGTTGGGCATCCTTGTAGGCAGTAACTGCCCACTCAGATGCCCCCTTGGCATGCGTCAGCCCAGCCAATACCTCCCTGGACATAGGAAAGGACCTGTGGATATAGTCCTCCAGCTCCTGCACAACAGGGGGGGACAGATACATTGCTTGGCCACATGAGTGGCATAATTTGCATAAAAGGTGGCCAGGACAAGTAGGACCAGGACTTGGCAGAGTTTGCTGTCTACGTTTTCTAAGAAAAAAAGGTAAGTATTTTGAAAATTTATCTATTATGTTTTTTAGGCTACCTTCTTGTGTTTTTTCCTTGCCCGCAGCCTTGGCCAGCTTGGCCATTCTTGGCGCAAGCAGTTGCGCTGGCAATTCATTAACCTCTGCCCTGGCATGCTTGGCGGGTTTGAGATGTTCATACATCTCTGGGTTGTCAACCCAAACAGATAGCGCAGAAAGATTGTACACCTTGAATTGGAGGCCCTCAACCACTGTCTTCTGGATGTTGAGAAGACGCTCAATGGCCTTCTTTGGGATGTCTGGTATTTTTGACATTAGTGCCTTTGCGGACACCTTGTCAATTTTGTCCCCAGTGAGGACGGCAGACTTAACTTTGGCTTTGACCTTGCGGTTGATGTCCTTGATTTTGGCAATCACCAAGTTGAGGTCTTTGAGTAGTTTTTTGAGTTCTCTCATTTGATTTTTTTACTAACCTTTTCATATGTTTTTATAGCTTTTGCCTCAATAAATTCTGTATTATTTTGATACTGTTGCCTCTTTGTTTATTCCTTTTTGTTTTCCCATCTACTACATTATCTCATCTTTTTACCCATTTTGTATACGTTTTACACTCATCTCAATATGTGTTGTTTGCTTTGTGTTGGCATTGTTTCCTTGATTACCATATTATTTTTGGCGCTTGACATAGCCCCTTGTGAAATTATTAACATCAATTTAATGATCAGCTAAATTTGAATTAGAAAATTATAGTGTTATCTGTTTTTAGATAAAGTTGTTACTGATCCAAATTCAAAACCTTAATGATAAAATTTAAGCCAATCAGGAGCCAAGTGATAAAGTGATTGTTGTGACATAAAGGGTCATTCAATAATTTTTTGGTGAATGTGCGCTAATTAATATGATTGGCTAGATGTTTTGTCATTGTATGCTATTGCTGCTGTGGCAAGTTGTTGATGGACTAGTGCTAACCCAGTAGCTGATTGGGCACTATTACATCAACAACTTGCCACAGCAGCAATGGCGTACAATGGCAAAACATCCAGCCAATCATATTAATTAGCGCACATGCATCAAAGAATTATTGAATGGCCCTTTATGTCACAACAATCACTTTATCACTTGGCTCCTGATTGGCTTAAATTTTATCATTAAGGTTTTGAATTTGGATCAGTAACAACTTTATCTAAATACAATTAACCTATAATTCTCTAATTTAAATTCAGTTGATCATCAAATTGTTGTTAATATTTTCACAAGGGGATGTGTTTGAGAGCTAAAAATAACTGTGTTCAGGATCTAGATACACAACATAGTAAATATATGATTTTATAGAAATAAGCTGAACAAAAAGAATATAGCCAACTATAAACAAAGAGAACACAAACAATTGAAATTCAAAATAAATATAATATGAATAGAAATTTTTTGGGACCAGGGGGTTTATTGAGGCAGGGAAGAGTGATGCCTAGTAGGCAGAATGGCGCGGGAAGGAAGACATAGAGGAGGTACTGGCCTGGGGGGTCTGGGATTGGATGGGTTGGGTTTGCGGGTGGGGGTGTTGGTGGCGGGGGTGGAGGCAGGAGGATTGTGCGTGATGGCCGCCATATACTGCTCATTGTACTCCTCATCAGTCATTGGCTGGATGGGCTAGTAGATGGCTGTGGCATGGGGTGGGAGGCGCTTATTCTTGTGTGATTGGTTGCCCATGTTCACATGGAAAACCATTTGCACAAACAAGTCAGCCATCATTTGATGACCAAAGAGAAAATTGTGATCAAGGACCCCAAGATAGAGGCCGTTGAAAGCCTGAGGGTGGCGCTCCTGGAGTGTATCTCCAATATTAAAGAACACAAAATCTGCCAGATGGACGTCAGCGTGACCAGCTGGGTACACTGAGGCCTGGTGCCCGTGTTGCTGGATGGCCTCAAGGGCGGTGGAGCTACCCTCCATCTGGTGGCTCAAGAAAACCTGGTATTTGGAATTTGAGCCATCCCAGGAGTCAATCAATCTACCAAGGATGTGGCTGTATGAGTACCCATTGATGAAATCAGGGTTTGTCCAATAGTAGACAAAACCCTTGGCTGAAACAGCCAGAAATGCACCAATGAATGTCCCCTTCTTGACCTTCTTCCTTCCATTCTTGGTGGCAGCTTTTGCTTGCTCATCTAAATTGTCAAATGCAATTGATAACTTGTAGTATGAGACAAACATGATGTCATCTGTAAGACTTGTCAAGCATCTGACCAGGGTTGATTCAATTTTGGTGTCATAAGGGGAATCCTCATGCCATCCCATTGGTTGCCGGCAAAATTTGTAAGAACCCTAATTGAAGCCACCTTTCTGTGCATCCAGAGCTGCACCATGCGCTCAGACACCCAAATGCCATGGTGCGCAAGTTGCTTCCGGACCTGGATCAATAGAAGCTTGGGGTCCCGCTGGAGGAGGTCAAGCATTATTGGGTATGGCTCATTGATCTGGGACTCTGTGGCCTTCTTTGGCTTCTTGGCTGTCCCAATCAGATTTCCCTTATTCATCAGGTTGTTGAATTCCCGCATGACAGTAGCCCGGGTGAATTGTAATTGGCTGGCTATCTGATCCCAGGACAGACCCTGCAGGTTGAGTGCCACAATTTCCTGAAGAATTTGGGCAGTGATTATTCTGCGTTTGGGGCACTGGGCGGCGGGAGCTGAAGCCTGATTGGCTGAGGGAGGGGCAGGTTGGGCAGTGGCGGTAAGTTGTTCCAAATCAAGGTTGCCATCCTGATTGGTTGGTTGATAGGCAGCTTGTGCAGGGGTGGGTGTGGGAGCAAGGGCATAGCTAGACACTAAGTGACTCTCAAACAAGTCAAAGCCATATGGGTCGGGGGACAGTAACAGGTCAGCTTCCTTGTTACCTGCCTCAAAGGCTTGGGTGTAAACAGGTGCCTCCACGTTCTGAGCCTTGCCTCCATTGAAGCTGGTCTGGCTGCTGCTGGCTTGGCTGCTGGCGCGGTTGAAGATGTTGCTTGTAAAAACCATTGTAAAAAACCTAGGATAAAATCACTAAAAGTAGAAATTTTAAAAATTAATAATTTATTTTTATTATAATCTCAAGTCCATATTTGGAAGGTTCTCAAAAAAATTTCATACAAATCTAGTGCCATGAAAATGGATAAAATGCCTCTGTTCCTAAATTAGATAGCTGTTGATTGGCTGTTAAATTGATATTTTTCTATTTTAGGCTGCTCACACTACACATCTTGTGTGAGTTCATTTTGTTTTGTGCTTGTGTAATCTTGCTTTTAGATTGCTCAAGTTTTATTTTGTCTTAGTTCTTCTGTTGGTGCCTCATATGAATCCTGACTAGATTATAATATACTCTGGAACAGCATCCATCCATTTCACTTATTGTGTCAGTTCATTTTGTTTGTGGTTTGAACTACACCACTTGATGTTTGCTTTAATTTTGTATAATGGGCTAGTGAAATTTTGTTTTTGGTTGACAGTTCATTTATTAACCAAAAATATTTAAATTAATTGAATCCTGAATCTTGTGTGACTTGGATTTTGTTTAAATCTGAAATTATTTTGTTTAAATCTGAAGTATTTTTGTTTGTTGCCATAGCTTTTAAAACTACTGTAAAATAATTTTTATTGGTAGCACAAGTATGCAAAACCCAAAGTTTTGCATGGAGACTTGCAGTCAAAACACCATAATTGAGAAGCTGTGGCTCAAAAACATAGGGAATTCACCCATCTTTTTAAAAAATGAGATATCCAGGATGAAGCTACCACTACTAGGCCAAAGAGTAAATCTCAAAAGCTAGCCTATACTGCCAGGGCTAAAAAGGACCCAACAGTTTAGAAAGATAAAAATATATCTTTGCAAAGTGTCCTTAATTTTTTAATAAAGTAGTTTTTGGCGTAGATATGTACTTTTTAAAAGTGAAAAGCAAAGATCAAGATTAGGGAAATGATATAGCGTAGTGTGACAGCATATGTGATTGTTCCTTGTTTTCTAATAACCTGTAAATACCTAACATGTGGGGAAGTATTTTAGCAAGATGGGGTGCCAATTTTGACACTTGGAACCCTGTGAGAAAATGACAATTGGGTATACTGTTAACATCCAACAAACACCTTGATGTGCACATTAAATTGTCTGAAATTACTGGCAAAGTAAGTGAGTACATATTATGTAAAGATGTATACAGCTATGGATATTGTTGAGTGGGGCAAAACCAGGGCAGGCCAGGAGTAAAGATGGGAGGAATTTTATTATGTGGGCTCCTTGTAGTAGTACTCTGTGGTGGGTTCTTGAAAAGGCCTGTATGATTTGAAGGTGTTTTAGTGGCTTGTTGGTTTCCTGGTCACCAGTCCCCATAGTGTGTCCTGAGTTGTAGCCAGGGAACGGCTTGGAGGAGTTGTCATTTCCTAGTAGAGGGAGGTGGCTTGCTAGAAGTTTATACTTGGCCTGCATTACTGCAAACTCTTCCAACACTTTTCCAATAACTAAGCGGGCATCCCCACCATGCACTTTTACTTCAGCTGGTGCCAACCCCTCTGTGGGCCTTTACCAGTCCTTTAGCAACCTAGTAAACTCATTTCCTATGAACTCTCTTCCCCTATCTGTCATAGCAAGATGCCTAGTTAATCTCTCCCACTCCTCCTGAGAGTTCTTACTGGTGGTGAATTTTCTACAACTTTGATGATAGGTATCTTCCTCCCCTTGACTAGGGTAAAAGATATGGGGTGGCTCACTTATAGAGCTTATATCTGTATCACTGAAAAATTTGGGTGGGGGTCAAAATAGGCTTTTATTCACTTTCAGAAGGGAGATCCCCTTAGAAACCTTCTGATATATTGCCTAGGTATGGGAAATAATATGGGTTTGTCAATACTTGGAGTCCTTCAACAATCTCTTGGACTCCTTGTACTTGGTTTTGGGCTTTTGCACCTTTGTCTTGGGCTCCTACACTTAAATCCTGGGCTCCTGCGCTTTGCTTTAGCTCCAGTTCCTTATTCCCAGCTCTAGCTCCTTTATCTTGGGCTTCTGCACCTTTATCTTGGTCTTCAGCTCCTTCTGATGTCCTTGTGGCTTTTGTGATCCACTTGATCCCGTCCCTGAAAAGCCTCAGATAGCTTCCTCTATTATAGCTCCTTGTTTTAGTTCAAAATCTCTCTCAGAACTCTTGTTTTCCAAAGCTTAAACTATCCTGTTTTTCTCTCTCTACAATATTTTAAACTTTGTAACTTACTTCAGCCAATGAAAGCCCTGAATTTTCTGCTTCTGCTCCTCATTTTATAGGCTTTAACTCTTCAGTTAAAGCCCTCAAAACACTAATCAAATGGGCTTTGACCCACAGCCAATCAAACGCCTTGATTTGATGATTTTTCCAAACAGTTTACCCAAATGACTTGCTCTTGACTATGGTTTGAACCCGTAACTGCCTTGCTCTGGATAAACAACTGCTCTGTGTTTCAAATGGTTTTGCCGTAATTCCCATCATGTTTCTCCGGAAAAACTTGAGCGCTTTTGCCTATGTTTTACATAGGGGATTTTTGAACCCTTAATTCTTCAAAGTTTCTCCAAGTTTCCCCGCGTTTCTTCAACCATTTTACCACTTTGAACTTGCCTGTTGCTCACCTTTTGTCTCTCTTAATCATTTCAGCAAAATTCTGACTCCCGTTCTCACAGTTTCCCTGTCCTGTTTCTGGCCTCCTTCTAGCTTCTTCATACACAATCAGTTCTTTAATAAATTACAGTTTAATTCCTGTAAAATATTTCTTCTTTTCCTCTCCTTTTAATCATATGATAATTTAAATAATCTTTATATCATATTTTTGGCAGCATTAAGTTATTAAATAACTGCTTCTTTCTTATTATTTCATCTCTTAAGAAACCAAAACCAGTATTCTAGCTCCTGTATTAATTCCAGTTGGTCCTTTTAAGCCATCTTTCAGTTCCTCAGCTAGTTCTGCACCATCATCTTCTGGTCCTTCAGCTAGCTCTTCACCATGATCTTCTGGTCCTTCCTCATTCATCAACAGCACTTTTCATTCTATCAAACAACCCTTTTCAGTTATCAAGCAGCTTAAACAAGTCCTTTAGCTACTCCTGCATCCTGATCTTCTGGCCCTTTGACTAATCCTGCATCATGATCTTCTATTCCTTCAGCTAATCCCGCATCATGATCATCCAGTCCTCTGGCTGATTTTGCATCATGATCTTCTAGTCCTCCAGCTAATCCTCACTATGAACCATCTTGGTTCCAAACTTCAACATGAACCAACAGTCTCTCAACTAGTCTACACTGTGATCATACATTCCATCTTACTAGTCTTCAATTTTGATCTCACACTATGAACCACCTTGGTTCTAAATCTCAGTCCCTGTTACCAGAACCTGTAGACCCAGGCATGAGTCTACATTGTTACTGGTGTTTGACTGGGCCCTCACAAGTGACAACCACTTAGGCCATCCAACCATAGATCAATAAAGTCTATGCAGTTGTTTTTACTCACCCAGGTGATTAATTCTGAGCTTTCAGTTGCAAAGTAATCAGCTTTAATTCCCAGAGGCCTGATCACACCAAGTTTTGAAGCTGCTTCCCCAATCAACCACCCTGGTGACACCCCTGAGCATATCCATGCTCTCCAATGCTCACTTTTGGACCTCCCCAAAGCCCCCAAGGAAACACAGACAAGAACACCCTACCTGTCTATTAGGTAAGATGCTTGCTCACAGACCTTCTGTAAGTGTATTAGGGTACGTAGAGCTCTCAAAGCTCATCTCCTCCCTGGTAGCCCGCGTTACCCGCCAGGGGTCCAAAAACTTACAGCCCTGGTAGCCTAGTTACCTACCATGCTGGCACTTTCCTACCCTGGCAGCCCGTGTTACCTGCCAGGGTCTAAACAACATCCAGCCTGTATAGCCCATGCCATCCACCAGGCTGGACCACTCCCCACCCTGAGCAGCTAAAGTTCCCTGCTGAGCTATCTTATTCCTCACCCCTAGCAGCCACAGTTCCCTGTTGGGTGAAGACCTCTAGCCCACAGCAGCCAATATCTCCTGCTGGGTGGGGACAACATTTGCCTCTAGCAGTCCTTTGTTACCTACTAGCCAGGCCTTACCTCCCCTAGTAGCCATTATTCCCTACTAGGCCTCTACCTGCAACAAATCAACACCACCCTGTCAATTTTCAGCATAGCCTCTTTATTCAAAGCCAAATCAACCCTCGTCTGCAAAACCGCTCACATGTGGATTATCACATGGCCCCCAATCCCAAGGCAGGCTGTAATAATAGCTGAGAAGATAAGATGATCCATCTTCTATCTCCTGGGAAAGGGCAGACAAAGCTCAGTGTGGTTGACTTTATTAAGGGTAAGTCTTGTAAGTGATTTATGTGATATGGCTGAGGGTAATTTCACTCAATGGTAGCACAACTATCATCAAACAATTGAACTTTATCATATACTGGTGCCTAGATGTGACATGAATACTGAAAAGCATTGGATCAGGAACCCAAACACTTGGTGCTGTTGAAGGACCCCTTTCTGGGGGGCATTGGGGTGGATCCAATGGCAATGTATTGCCAATTTCTGGCTGGCAGTAGCATAGGGAGTATTGGGATGCTTCTATGCACCCAAATCTATTGGTTGCCCTTAGTGTATGAATATTGGTGCAGTGTGGCTTGTCAACCCCTCCTGTATTTGGAAGATCCCCCATTCAGGCAGCAGCTCCCCAAAATTGGGACTTGAGAAAAAAATTTGGCTCTCCAATTTGAAAGTTTCCCATTGGGCAGGGACAAACATGCCAGCTGTGAGAGGTGTGCCGTCAGCAGACGGCTGGCAGGCAGGGTGGGAGCCTGGTGGTTGGCCGCACGGTCCGTAGGTGGCCTATAAAAGTCAGAACCTCTAAACTTTAAATTTTTTAAAACCTTGTTCTTGCTGGGCGCTTTTTGCGGCAGCTTCCTCAATCAGGGGGGACCACTGCAAATAGTTTCCTTGATTATTTAGCGCCATTGTGTTGAGAACAGCAATCCCTTGTGTTATTTTTTCAGGAATATTCCTGACATATTCATTACATGCATCAAATCAGTTGGGTGACACAGAGCCTAGTGGAATTTGAAATGTTGTAGATCAAATGGCGTAGCTAACACTGTACATATTAAAGCCACCAATGAAATATTTCATCAAGAAGAACTCCTTCAGTGTACCCCTGTCTAGAAAAGCTATAAATTACATATAACAAGAGTGGGGTTTTACCCAGCAATGATAATCAGTAGTAGGGCTGGCTTAGTGGTGTTGTTTTAGGGTGATCCTATTATAAGTGTCTTGGATTAATACTATAGGGACATCTTCTGGCACTATACAGCAGGCTTTGATTTGGTGTGGGCATAAACCTATTTTGGTTTCTGACAAATGGCTTAAATCACGATGGCGTAAATCCAAGATGGCGCTAACACGTCCCACACCACATGATTTCTTATGTAAATAAAGTTGGCGAAATAAAGTTTAATTGATTTGACTCGCAATGACAAAATCGAGATGCCATATTTCGGAGATGCTGTAATATAAATTTATATTGATTTTAACTGTCTTAATATTTTTTATTTACTTGTGATTCAAAATCACTAGCACAAGAAACACCATCTTAGATTAAATTCCAGATGGCATAACCCGAGAAACCGTTTTTGAGATGGCGTAGCCTACCACATCATTGGCAAGGTAGGGTTATTTGGCTGCAGGTAAGAAGGATCAAGTTATTTACTGGTGCTGGCATTGGGGCTATCGAGACCCATTGTATCTGTTATCATACCAGGGGTTTGGTAATCTTACATTTATGTCTCTGTTTTTGTGAAATTCGATCTACATCGATTTACTATTGAAGCATTTGTTTAGGGGTTGAGGGTTAACTGCATGGATCTAGAAAAATGATGGACGGGATGGGATCAAGCTATGCTTGGTTGGATCGTGTAACCAAATTAGGGATAGATGGGACGTGGTCTTAAAGAGCCAGACAGTACATTGCAGGTTGATGAATGGAGCAGTTAGAGGTTACCAAGTTCTATCGCCTCCTATCTTTAAGGTGGTGGGGTTAAAGTGAATGGGAGTTATTATTGAGGCCGTTGGAAATGGCGGCTGGATTTGTTGGCTTGATTCCTAGCGATGATGTACAAAGTTCCACAAAGTTGCAGGGCTGGGAATGATTGGGTGGCGGAATGTATCTCAGGCAGGGGTTAGGGTAAGGGTAGGGATGATGTTCTGAATCCAATCACAAAGTATGGTGTCATGGATTTAAGCATTGTGGCTCTATTGTAGATTCAAAAGCGATCAGGTCAGACAATCCAAGGAGACTATGCTGGAATTGGTAGACATGGTTAAATATTGTAGCTGCTTTGCTTAAACCAGCTAAACCTGGAACATTCAGGCCATTGCCTACATTATTGTTCTTTCAAATATTAAGTTTCTGGGGAAATTAGTTATTGCAATTTAAACTTTGACAAGTTTCCCTTTCTTTGTTGCGCAGTTACGAACCTTGGCTTTTCAAGTTTGTTACGTGTTAGGCGCAGTAAGCCTTCATTCTATACTCTAAACCCGTCTTTCGGAATTAAGAGCCGATATATTAGTTTTCCACTTGAGTAGTTTTCTTTGCGGCTATTGAGAAAGCCTTTTAAACCCCACCTTGAACGGTTGGCTTGTATTTAGAAATATTTAAAGTTCGGTCTGAGTAGAAGTGCGGTACCAATGTCCGGCAATATCAAAGTCGTATGTCGTTTTCGTCCCCCAAATAGCCAGGAGCTACGTGAAAGCGGTGAGCAAGTGATCGAATTAGATCCCTCCGAAGAGACGGTTAAAGTTGGCGGGGTAAGTTTGAGTTAGCACTTGCTATTTTCATTCAAAATGTTTTCCTCCATCTCTTTAAAAGTATATAGCAGCTGCTTCATAGTCTTACTCACCCTTCTTCGGCTTTTAGGAAGATAAGGAAGCTTCCGAGAGTAATAGCTTCACCTATGATAAACTATTTGGGCCTTCTTCCACCCAGCGAGATGTTTTTGATTACTCGATTAGATCAACTGTAGATGGTAAGGTTCTATCTTCTTAACTAGGCTACGGATCGGCTTACTAAAGGACCGTGCTAGATGTCTTGAAGGGCTACAATGGAACCGTTTTTGCTTATGGCCAAACTGGCAGCGGAAAGACATACACCATGATGGTAATAACCTTTAGCTCTTGCAGAAACTAGAGATATAGTTTTGAATCCTATTTCGGCTTCAAAGTAAATTCTAAAGCTGCTCAAAGGGAAATGCCGTGGATGATGTCGAACAAAGGGGTATCATTCCTCGCATCGTTGAGAGCATCTTTACTGCAATCTTATCCTCTTCTGACACAATGGAATATACCGTCAATGTGTCGTATATGGAAATATACATGGAACGGATACGAGATCTTCTTAACCGTAAATAACCTATAAGGTGTATATCTAACTTTTGCGTCAGCTCGTAATGATAATCTTCCCATTCACGAGGAAAAAAACCGGGGTGTTTATGTAAAAGGACTCATGGAGATTTATGTAAGCTCTATCGAAGAAGTCTATCAAGTCATGCGGCAAGGAAGTTCGTCGAGGGCAGTGGCACATACAAGTACGTTTTTTCAGGAAGCACTAATTTCAAGATATGAATGCCGAAAGTTCACGAAGTCACTCTATTTTCGTTGTCACCATTAGCCAAAAGAATCTACTCGATGGAGGGAGTATAAAGACAGGAAAGCTTTATTTGGTGGATCTGGCTGGTTCTGAAAAGGTGGGGAAAACAGGTGCATCTGGGCAAACGCTGGAGGAGGCGAAGAAGATCAACAAGTCCCTCTCCTCTCTTGGAATGGTCATCAACGCCTTGACTGACGGCAAGGTAGGATTCCACCTAACGCCAGCTAAACTTTAGTCTTCACATGTCCCTTATCGAGACTCCAAGCTTACGAGAATTCTACAAGAGTCTCTGGGAGGAAATTCCAGAACAACGCTTATTATCAACTGCTCCCCAGCAGCCTATAACGTCTCAGAGACCCTCAGTACGCTTCGGTTCGGCATGCGGTATTATTTAGTTGCAATCTGTACTTACTTCCTTAGTGCTAAGAAGATACGGAATAGAGCCAAGATCAATCAAGACCTCAGCCCTGCAGAGCTTAAGGCATTGCTCAAAAAAGCCAAGGCGCAAGTACTTACCTTCTCACAATACATCCACCATCTGGAGCGAGAACTCTTTATCTGGCGCTCAGGTAACACCTCCTCGCATGCCCGCTAATCAAGTCAGGAAGAAAAGTTGCCTCAGAAGAGCAGGTCTCGATTGATCGGATACCAGCTACTGCTCCATTGCGCTTGACTCAGGAGCCTCTTGCTATTCCTGCTGGGACTCCGGCTTCGAGCGGGACTCCACAGTCACTCATGTCACCCGCTGTAACCAGCAACGATTCTTCACGGCCTTGGACACCCACGCCGCTTGCCGATGACGAGCGGGAAGAGTTCTTAGCTCGCGAAAATGCACTTATGGATACGCTCTCAGAGAAAGAGGATGAAATAGCCCGACTCCAAAAAAAGCTTGAAAATCTCAAGAAAAACGGAGATGGCAGCATTTTGGATGAAAACAAAAGCCTTATTGAAGAACTATCCTCTTCAAAGGCCTTGTGTGACAAGCTCAAGTACGAAAACAACGAAATGGCCATCAATTGCGATACATTAGAAGACCACACCAAGCAGCTCCAAGCTAGCCTTGGTGAAGCTCTGCTCAAAATATCCCAGCTGGAGAACGCTCACCCAATCGACAAGCGCAAGGAGCGTCTGAAAGAGAAGCGGGTTGAAAAGATAGCTCGCATCATGTCACAACCTTCGGGCGTGATGTCGATCCGCAGCCAGGAGAATGAGATGCGTGACATGATCCAGCAGCTCAAAAAATTCGAGACCGAAGATTATCTTTCGCCAGCACAGATAACGGAGCTTAAAGCAGAGTCCATGGAACTTCGCTTTCAGATCCTTCTGGCTAATCGCCAGCTCGAGGAGCTTCGCGAAGACAACGAGTTGTATCGCATCGAGCATGTAAGCATGGCCGCAAAAGTCAAGAGTATCGAGACCGACTATGAGGAGCTGCTCCTCAATGGCACTTGCGCTCAGCTCGATCCCCAAGATGCTATGAAGGCATTCCAAGATCGGATCCAAAGCATGTTTGAGCGTAAGCTCCATGAGCACATTGCTGCGATTGCTGGCATGAAGCGGAGGGCCGATAACAAGGCCGAACATGCCCAGCGACTTCTACAACAGGTCGAAGAGCTAATGAAAGAAAATGAACGTCTCAAGTCAGAGTTGGCTCGTCAGGAGGCTAGCTCGGGTGCTCAGCAGCGTATCCAGCAGCTGTCAGAAGACATGACGAAGCAGCTTGAAGAATTCCAAGAGTTCAAAACATCCCTTGCGGCGGATCTCGAGGAGCGGTGCGGTCGGATCGCCGAACTAGAGCTCATGCTAGAAGAGACCCAGAAGGAGTACCAGACATCCCTTAGCCAAAATAGCAAGAATACAAACTATAAGCGCAAGATGGACATCTTGGAGTCTCACCTTGAAGCACTAGTGGCTTTACAGAAGCAACTCACCAATCAGAACCTTCAACTCAAAAAGGATTTGGTGGTCATGGAAAAGAAGCTCAACACTCGAAACGACCGCATCAACTCATTAGAAAGGCTCCTAGAAGACTCTCAAAACAAGCATAAGACCCAAGCAGAAAGGTTTGACCTACAGCTCAAGATGATCAAGGACAGGAATGAGCAGCGCAACCGCATGGTGCGTGTAGGCTCCGTCTCGTCTGAACACAGCAGCGCGTATTCCACAAGCCCAGCAAGCGTCCCCAACGTACAATACAGCCGAATAGCAAAGCCCATGAGAGGCGGGGCAGCTGGCTCCGTCAGAGTTACATCTCCCCCACCTCAAGCCCCACTGACAAGAAAAATATCAACAAAGCCTAGAATAACTCTCAACAGCAACAAGCGAATCTAATCCATGTACACATATTTATAACCATCCAATAAACTGCCATTACTGAACCTGAGGATTATATTCGCTGAGTTTCAAGCAAGCAATCCTACCCCAAATGATTAGAAATCAACTGCCCTGGCATCACTCATACTTCATTGCCATTTGTATGAATTAGTGACTACATATGTTAAAACCAAACGGCACAAGCCAAACAAGAGTATTCCACTCAAGCATATACTCCACCCATTCAAGCTTAAGTAGTACCCAAGCCATTCTACTCTCCAACAATCCATGCCATCTCTTGTAGCCTCACCGCATCCACGGTGATTTCCGATAAGCAAGCCTTAGAGTAATGGATCCCCACGATATACATGCGAGGTGCATCAGATGAAGACGCTATACTCCATAAGGAGTGGGAGTGCTTGAAACTCTAACCCATCCAGCAGTTGTCATACCAGAACATCTTCACTACCGCTTAGCATATCTCTTCACGCTAACCGTACCATCCCTAGAAATAGGGGAATCCCATCGGTTAACAACTAAACTCCCATGAGAAACCACTTAAGGTCCTAAATCCCTCCCTCAGCAATCTCTTCCAGGCGGTATCTGGGCTGGGTCTAAGGATCTAAGCCATTTTTAATCTGATCCCAGGGGTTTGGCCAGACCTTCCCCTGGCACCCGAATTGTTAAGGCATCGCTGGTGCCCAAGGTTAAACATATTTAGGATCCACTATCATTAAACGTCATCTCCCGGGGAGAAACAAGGTTACCTGTACAGGGCTCCCAAACATTTATTACCCAGCTATAGGCTAGGAGTCAAGAAGAAACCTATACCTGCTCAGGGTAACGTTGGCCACGGAAAAGGTTATCCAAGCGGAATCAACGTGTAATTGAATTATTTTCCCGTCACCAGAAGCGGCAATAGTTTTCTGGCCGTCTCGGGTTTGAAGCCTTTATCAGGTATGATAGTGGCGGCATACCCCATTACCCGATAAGCCACCGGGTACTAGAATAGATCCCCTAAAGCCATTAAAATCACATCTACAACCACATACCCCTGCATTCCTCATCCATCAACTGCCAACCTTTATCGGTATCATAACCCAGCCATTGGTAACTGGGGATATTTTCTTCAAACTACATTGGTGTGATGCTGACGGTAAAGATCCACCTCTTTTAACCGCAGCTACATCTTGAGGCTGCTTTACCATCCCATATTAACATTCCATCTCCCATGAATGATTATAGGGTAGATTGATTGACTATCAACAGTCAGCCTGATCATGCTTACCATAAGATCATATAACATCCCATCTCACCTACCAACCATTATACGCTGCTTAGCTCGCTACATAGTGCAGCGTACAGTTTCCTTAACCGACAACACCTTATCTAACGGTACACCCTCTTTCCTCACATCTGCTAGGCCCATTGAAATTGTTTTCTATGGTGTATAATTCTTGACTTACCTATACTACACCAGGATAAGGTATAGGATCCTGTAAACCTATGGGGTATATTCCCCAGTTCAGTGTTGTAACTGTGCTGCATTAGCAGAGTTACACGGGGGAATGTTTGGGGGCTAGATGATGCTCTTTATTATGATATGGGGGACTATATAGTTGCAGCGGATCATTTTAAAAAGGCCCACAGTTGTGTAGATCAATCAACCGAATCCAGCAGGGGGCAGCTTGGTCCTGCTAATGGGTGAAGCGCCAAACCAAGCCGCTGCCGGGTCGAGATCGTCATTGGCCCCGCTTCCTTGTTGGGTAATCCGAGTTGGCTTCCGCATCTGACTTCAAGTACCCGGGAAACCAAATTGGGTGGCCACTTGTGCTGAACCCTGCCAGGGATTGACCTGCCGATCCAGCATCAGTCTTGATTGGAGTTAGCCCCATGGCATACGCGTCCTGAGCCCAGACGCATTTCTCACCACCAAACCTGTTACACACCAAGCTTTCTCTGAGCAAAGTACAAACCAAGCCTCTTTGGGGTGTTACCATGAAGTACAAACAGAGCATGGGATGTGACCAGGGTTCAAGCCCCACCAGGTCATCCACACACCCGACAGAAAAGGAGGGGTTGGATACTAAGTGATTCCATTTTCTATACAGTGCTGGGGCCTGAACCTTTCCAACCCCCGCCTTGGGGAATCTGGATGCGACCTCTAGCCCAATCAGGGATGACAGAACAAGGGTGATCACGGGGTGGATGTAAAACATGCCAAGCCGGTCAGCCATGCAACGGCGGCATCCAGAAGCAAGATCACCCCGCCTAGTCAGCTCCACAAACATAGGTCAACCCACACCTTCCAAAATTTACAAAGACACCCAGGACCAGATCTGAATTGAAAAGATTTAGCTCCAACCCCCTTCACACAAGGTTGATCCAACTTTCTCCAGCCAACCTTTTGAAGCGGGATGGATTGCTGTGGCAGATCTGGAATGCATTGCCTAGATCAACGCCAGAGTACCCTTGGGATCTTGGCAAGGTGTACCTGAGATGCCCACACATGGTTGGGGTTGGTCTCATCAAGTGGCTAACAGTTGTGGGCTTGGTTGCATACCACCCATGTGGGGATTGCTTGCTCCGCAAGCTCCAAGATGATCATATAGGCTGTCACAGTAAGTTCCATAATGCCGGGGATTATTCAGCCGAGTAGAAAAGCTCAGAAAGCCAGAAAGCCTTTAACAAAACCGATTGATTTAACAGATTTGAATCAAACAGTTGATCAGAAATGGGTTACAGCTGCTCCAGTTCGCCGGTCAAATCTGATTCCCCCCGTAAGTTGATGCTGATAAATTGACGTAATTTAAGGGTCACCAGATAGGAACTTGTTAATCAGCATGGTCATCAGAAGTCGGTCACTCAAGGGTTCTTTGCAACCTGGACTTGATACTCACTTGACAATGTGGAAGGAATAGGAGCCCAGGATCCAGGCGGTATTGCTTAGTCAATTTTTGAGATATATTGAATAATCTTCACTGTTTCAACTCTAAGAGTTGAGTCCTCCCAAAATTTACTCAAAAACAATCACATATTCCCTGGTCTAACTTCACTTTTGAAAATGCATCCTGTAGTTGAATTGTTATGCTACATCCCTACAATTTAATCCTTTGTCGGATTATTACAGGAGGATGGGGGCCTGCTGTCGGTGCTTTGTTGTTGTTGCTGCCAAATTTTAATTCAAGGCCTGTCAATCTCTGAGCTGTTCCTCCTACTGTTGAAGCTGAAACTCATGGGCTATCTAAATGTCTGGAATTTCATGCTGAAGACACTCTGATTCTCTTGCAGGCCATTTATCTAGGGCTCTCTTGGTTGGGGTTAATTATTTTACTTAACCCTAGTATCTCATTTGGAAACTTTACCAAACAGTATCTGAAGCTGCGTTGGTGGTTAATCATTAACTCCATGTGGATTCAGTGGGTGATTCCCCACCTCGGAGACAGCTTCTTATTATCCCGTGATTTCTGTCACATGGGCAACTCCCAGCCTGCTGTAGCCATGATATTGGCAGAAAATAAGGAGTGTGATACCCAAGTATGTGTGGGATTGCTTTCACAGTGTGAGAAAGCACTCTCACTAATTGAAAGCAGTTACTGCTGTGAGGATGAAGTAGAGGGTCATAAGCCAGGGGAGCACCTTGGCGTGGACATTAAACTGGCAGATGTTTCCTGCAAATTACGCCAGAGGGTGATAGTGTCAGGAATATTCCTGACAACACCCTTTTACAAGACAAGATCTTGGGCAAAATTTAGCTCAAAAGCGGAAGCAAAAAATTGCAGCAGTTCCCCCTTTTGGGGAAACTGCCGCAAAATAGGCAGGGTTTGAAAAGGAGATTAAAAAATCATGTCCTTCAAAATTGGGCTTTTATAAGCCGTCTGCAGACCGCACAGCCAACCGCCAGGTGCCGGCCAGCCAGCGGGGGACAACACACCTCTCACAGTGGGCCGTCCACCCTGGTCAGATGGGGAAATTGCCCAATTGGGAACCCAAAAAAGGCAATTTCTCCAAGTCCAAAAAGGGGGAAACTGCTGCCCAGATTTGGAATCTACCAAATTTGGAGGGGGTTGACAAGCAGCCCAGCACAACAATTAATGCATCAACTGCAGAAGTTGGATTTGGATGCATGAAAGTGCCTGAGAATGCTCCAAATCCATGCAATGCCAAGATTAATCATCCATTGTTTACCAAACTACTCCAATCCCAATCCCAAAAGGGAATTCCAGACAACACCAAGTGTTTGGGTTTCCCTGTCCAATGCTTTGCACTATTCATGCCCCACTAAGGATGATAGTATATAATAAATCTCAATCACTTGATGGTAGTTTGTGCTATCATTGAGTGAAATTATCCCTCAATAGTATCACATAAATCAATTTAAAGACTTTACCTACAAGAAGTTAAACAAGAAACTAAGCCTTTTCTGCCCTTTCCCAGGATAAGAAGATGAATCATCTAATCTTCTCAACTGTCCTCACAGCATGCCTAGGGATTGGGGGCCACCAATATAATCAACAGCATGGGCCATTCAACAATCCAGCTGACAAATACTACTACAAGGAGCCGGCACAGCTCAACTCCTCCTAGCGGTACTCCTGGCCCACGCTGGTATTGCCCCACTCCACCTAGTCCATAGCCATGTACACCTATATATACTATGTACTCACGTATTTCACTGGTAATTTTGGACGCTATAACGTACACGCCAAAGTCTTTCAATTGATGATGACAGTCTATCCAATTGTGACGGCGCTCACAGGTTTTCAAGTTGCCAACTTGGTCCCTTATTTTGCTAAAGTACTTTCCCAATTATTGGGTCTTTACAATCCTTGTTCCGATAATAAAGCTATTATTTCTATTCTAAACTTGTATACACTTTTCTCTTACACCCTCCTTATCTGAAACCATGAAAGGAAGCCAATCCCTGTTCTTGTTTTTAGTTATTTTTCTTTCTGTGGTACTGGCCCTTGAAGATCCCACTCCCACCACAGACTGGCACAATTCTTCTCCTGATGACTCTCATCAGAAGAAGTTTCTGGCTAATGGTTGGTTCAAATATCTCTCAGGTCACTGGGGAAGAAAGTTTCAGTACAGCCGGCTCATAAATCCACCTCCACCAGCTGAACCTTCCTTGGTGAGACCAAATGCCTCCTTCTACCTTTTATCTTATCTTGTGGGTTATTACTTGCTGGGTAGATTCAGTTCCATGATGGGTTGCTTTGCATTTCTAGGGCACTTTGGTCACCTGGCTATGATTACAGTTCTTATCAGTTTGGTAATTTCAGGGCTCAACTTAGGGGCCTTAGCTCATCAGATTGGGAACTTGTTCCCTCTCAAGTGGGTCCCTGAAAGTTTGTTAGAACCCCTTTTGGGCTTTTTTCTTAGAAGCTCAGAATCAACCCCTTCAAGCCACCTGCTCTACACCACAATCATCAAAAGCCTGGCGGTCACCCTGATTACCGCCATTGTCAGCCTTATCATCTATCATCTTGTGTGACTCTTCATGCAGACCAATACCTCCACTGTCTCTAACAAATCTGCACCTCAACAGGTTCAAAACCAGGCAGTGGTATTGAACCAGACTTTGGCAGTTTCCCCAGACAACAACAAATTAAACAAGATTCTTATGCTCCTGGCCTTCTCACAGTCACTGTTTGAAATATCTTTCTAACAATATCAGACCAACACACAGAAGTTAAACCATGTGGCCAAAAAGCTAACAGGTAAGGCTTGCATCTGGTACGCCAAGGCCACCCTCTAAGGGGAGAAACTCTTGGATGACTACCCAGCTTTTTGCAATTTCTTGTTGTCCACTGTAGTGCTGGCACAAACTACAGAAGAGCTTAGAGACCGCATAATGAACTTATACAAAGGCAGAATGACCACCAAGGACTATTTTGACAAATTCTCTTGCCTTAAAAAAGCAATTGTAATGACTGATTACAAAGCCTGCTACCTTTTCCAGAAGAAGCTGTCTCCTGATCTCAAGGACTTCTTGTCCCATCATGTATTATCTGATAAGCTCTCTGAACTTACCAAAGAGGTCTTGAAATGGTCCTTCAAGGTTAAACAGCTCCCCTCTTGGAGCAACAACAAGCTCCCCTGCCTAAAGCTCATCATCTCCTGCCAAGGCTCCTAAAGGATTAGTTCCAAAACCCAGGAGAGGTTACCAATTGGCCCCCAAAGAGAAACAATATAAAGTCTGTGAAGGACTTTAACTTTACTGTGAACAATCAGGGCATTCAGACAAAGACTGCCAGGCCCTATCCAAGGTAAAAACCTATTCTGGCTATCTTCTTTCAACCACAGATGTCAATAAATCTTTAAGCCAGTTTTATGCTCTTTTGCCTGTTTTTCTAGACCACAAATTTGAAACTACTGCAAGTTATGCCCTGATTGATACTGGTGCAATGGGAAACTTCATTGACCAAGACCTCTCAACATCCTTAGGTTTCAAGATATCAGGGCTAGCATCTTTAAGACTGGCCAAAGGCACACCTGCCCAAGTAGAACATCTTATCAAACTTTTTCACACTCAAGTAGGGAACAACTCATACTGCCTACCCACCACTACTCTTTCTAATCTGGCATTTCACTCAGTCTTGGGATTCCCTTGGTGCCAAGAAGCCAAGTTGCAGTTTAACTGGGACACCAATTCAGTCATGCTTTATTCTCATGAGAAGCCTACTGTGGGGTTCCTGTCCACCAGTCCCCAAGTGTGTCCTGGATTGTAGCCAGGGACCAGCTGGAAGGGGTTGTCATTTTCTAGTAAGGGGAAATGTATCTCAGAAATATGTATAGGGGTCAAAATGGGCTTTTATTCACTCTCAGAAGGAAGATCCCCTTAGAAACCTTCTGGTATATGGCCTGGGAGGTCAAGGAAACAATATGGATTTGCCAATACTTGGAGTCCTCCAACAATATCTTGGACTCCTTGTACTTGGTCTTGGACTTCTGCACCTTAGTCTTGGACGTCTGCTCCTTAGACTTGGACTCCTGCTCCTTAAACTTGGACTCTGGCGCCACGCTTAGGATCCAGCTTCTTATTCTTGGGCTCCTGCTCTGTTATTTTGGGTTGTATCAGTCCAACCAAGCTCCTGCTGGTGATCAAAAGGCTTTCAAAACCTCTTGGCAGAAACTCAGAAGACCTGGGAAAGACCTCCAAAAGCCTTCCAAAAGACCTCGAAAAGACCCAGTAACTTTCCAGCCAGCCCCCTTCTTATAGTGTCCTTTTCCCAACGGTTCCGCCTTCAAAATGGCTTTCTTCATATGCTTAAACCATTGCCGCTCACTTTTTTCTATAATAACTTAAGCTTACATACTTACTTTCTCAAAAGCTTAAAGTATTAATTCACTATTTCCTTGCTTATACTTTAAGCTTTTGGCTTCCAACCAAGCATTTTCATCAGGAAACCTGCTAGAACTCAACCAATGAATTCAGAGCGCATAAATAGACCATTCCTGAAGTTCCACTGGGATCCAACTATGAAAATAATTTCCACAGCTCAAACCGCTCAAATCAACAACTCTTTGCGCACCAAAACGTTAACCAGTCCATTATTCTGGCACCATTTCTCCCTGAATTCAACCTGAACCAATCTAAATAGTAGAATACTATTTAAATTGTTCTTTCTGGACCTCTTCAATGTTTTCCCTATATATTTACAAATATAGTAAAATACAAGGAAAACGTCCCACCAAAACAACCTTGTATACTGCTCTCATAGCAACATACCTTTGTCTATCCTAGGAACTTAATAAATAAATATCTTACCCACACTTCTATCCACATTCCTTCTTGATTTTAATACTAAACTAAGGCAAAATATCCCACATATTCCTACTTTGACAAATCAATTTGGCAAAATCTTGGCTCATTTCTCTGGACCACCAGTTCTTCACCATCATCTTTGGATCTTTCAGCCATCTCATATTCCAGCTCTTTAGCTTAACCAGCAATCAGTCGATTAAATTCATCAGTCCTCTGGCTACTCCTGTAACACAATCTTCTGGTCCTTTGGCCAACCTGCATCATTATCAGCTAGTCCTGCATCATAATCTTCTGGTCCTTCAGCTTTTTATCAGCCAGTTTCTCAACAAATCCTCACTAGTAACCTCCTTAGTTCCCTCTGCATACTGAACCATATTGGTTCCCAAAATTCAATATGAATCAACAGTCCATCAACTAGCCTTCACTGTGATCAAAAATTCCCTCTTGCTAGTCTTCTCTGTTAATTCTGTGAACCACCTTGGTTCTTTATCTCAGTCCCCATTACCAGAACTTGTAGACCCAGGCATGAGTCTACATTGAACTGGTGTTTGACTGGGCCCTCACAAGTGGCACTCCACTTAGGCCATTCAACCATAGATCAATGTCTATGTGTTGTCTTTACTCACCCAGGTGATTAAGTTTGAGCTTTCAGTTGCAGAGTAATCATCTCTACTTCCCAGAGGCCTAATCACACCAAGTTCTGCAGCTTGCTTCCCCAAGCAAACTGCCTTAGTGACACCTCTGAGCAAATCTATTCCCTCCAATGCTCACTTTGGGTTTCCCCCAAAGCTCCCATAGGGGCATAAACAAGGACACCCTACCAGTCTGTTAGGTAGGATGCTTGCTCACAGACCTCCTGTAAGTGTATTAGGTTACGTAGAGCCCTCAGAGCTCTTCCCCCCTGGCAGCCCACGTTACCTGCCAGGGGTCCAAAACCTACTCCCCCCAGACAGACAAAGTTCCCTGCTTGCTATTTCAGTCTTCACCCTTCCGCAGCCACAGTTCCCTGCTAGGTGAAGAACTATAGCCCAAAGCAGCCAATATCTTCTGCTGGGTGGAGTCAACATCTGCCTCTGGTAGTCCTTTTTTACCTACCAGCCAGGCCTTACTTACCCTAGTAGTCCTATGTTACCTACTAGGCCTCTACCTGCAATAAATAACCAACCTTTTGCTTGGCCAACATTAGCCCCTCCTGCAAACCACCAAACATGTGGACCGTCACACCTACCACATTGCCTCTCAAAAGACCTTATCATCAGGTACCAGAGAATTTCACAGCCTATCTGAACTCTCTACTTTTTTTGGATGATCAAGCACATGACTTCATACCAGAGGAAATCCACAACTTAAAGGAGGCCTTCAGCAAAGAAATCTGCTCTGTCCTCCCTGAGAGAAGCCCCTCTGATCTTAGAATCAATTTGATACCAGGATCCTCCCTCACCTGGGGAAAACTCTATCCCATGAACCAAGCTCAAGGTATTGCAATGAAGGCGTACCTTGACAAAAACTTGGCCAAAGGGTTTATGCGTCAATCCAATTCCCCATGTTTGTCACCCATGTTCTTTGTAGGGAAAGCTGACGGCACCCTTAGACCAGTTGTGGACTTCACCAAGCTGAACTTCATCACCATTAAGAATCAAAATCCCTTACCATCTGCTGAGTCATTGACCAACCAAATTACTCACGCCAAGGTGTTTTCTAAGCTAGACTCCACAGTGCATATAACCAGATACATATTGCTGAAGGTCATGAGTGGAAGACAGCAGTCCACACTCTCTTTGGGCTTTATGAATACCTTGTAATGCCCTTTGGCTTGAGTAACGCCCCTGCAACCTTTCAAGGTCTAATGAGTGAGGTACTCTTTCCCCTACTTGATGTCTGTGTGGTTGTCTATCTTGACAATATTCTAGTATACTCACAGAACAAGGAGGCCCACATGATACACCTACAATAGGTCCTACAATTACTCATTGACAACTGTTTGTTCTGCAAACTTGAAAAATGCAAATTTTTTGTCACTGAAATTGAGTTCCTTGGATACAAGATTAACCCAGGTGGGTTTGCAGTCACTCCCTCCAAGGTACAGGCAGTCCTGAACTGGCCTAGACCTACTACACGCACCAAGCTTTGCAGGTTCTTAGGCCTGGAAAATTTTTGTTGCAAGTTTATCAAGGATTTCTCCTCTACCCCTCTACCTCTCACTCACCTTACCTCCAAAAAGGTTCCCTTTGTCTGGTCACCAGAAGCGGACCAGGTGTTTAAAACCCTCAAGAAGCTGTTCACCTTGGCCCCCCTTCTTCTTTGCCCAGACCCTGAGCGCCAGTTTTTTTGGACACAGATGCCTCCAACTTTGCGCTAGGTGGGGTGTTGCTGCAGCTTGGGGAGGATAGTGAACTCCACCCTGTGGTGTTCTACTCCTACAAGCTGCTTGACAGAGAGAGAAATTACCACGTGTACAAGAAAGAACTATTTGCCATTTTTAAATCCTTGAACCACTAGTGCCACTATCTGGAAGGAAGTAAATTCCCTGTGAAAATCAGAACCAATCATAAAAACCTCCTTTAATTCACAGAAAAGATAAAGGTTAGCACACACCTGGCCCAATAGGCTATCAATCTACTTGCCTTTGACTTCATGATCAGTTACACCTCAGGACACCAGAACATAGTACCAGACGCCATCAGTAGACAAGAGGATTTGGATGACCCAAGCCAGTCTTATGGAAAACACAATGAACACACCATACTCTCAGGAGACCAGTTCCTCTCCCACATTATGACTCAGTCTTATCTATCCACCTTTGACCAGGACATTATGGCATCCCAACTCCTTGACAAGGAAACACTCCTACTGGCCTTACGTTAAGCAACAGATCTTGGTCAAAGAATGGAAGCCTCTATGTACCAACCAACAAACACCGACAAACAATCTTGGAAAGTTTTCACAATTCCCCCCTCACAGGACATGGAGGCATACACAAGACAGTCAAGAAAATACAACAAAGATACTGGTGGCCCAATATAAAGAAATCAGTCACTCAATACATCTCCACATGTTTGATGTGCAGTTGCAACAAAGCCTCCACAATGAAACCTTAAGGAATACTTAAACCACTGCCTATACCTCCGCGCCCATGGCACTCCATCTCCATGGATTTTATTGTGAAACTTCCAGAGAGCAATAACATGACTGGCATTTTTGTTGTAGTAGATTGTTTAACAAAGTATGCAATCTTCACTCCCTTCAAGCATGCTACTGCAGAAGACACTGCCAACATGCTCCTGACACACGTAATTGCCAATCATGGAATCCCCAACAACATTGTCTCAGATTGAGGTAAAAAATTCACATCCAAATTATGGCAGTTCCTAATGAAGGCGTTACATGTCAAGACCCTTATATATACCTCTTTTCATCTGCAGACTGATGGGCAAACTGAAAGGATAAGCTAAGTTCTGGAAGGTTTCCTCAGGAACTATGTAAACTTGTGACAGGATGACTGGGTAGCCTTACTTCTCTTGGCTCAACTATGTTATAACATTAACCACCATGCCTCTATTGGAGTATCCCCTTTTTTGCTAATTAAAGGTATAACCCTGAAGATCTCCCTGATCCTCCAACTGAAGACACTATTTCTTCTGCACACTAATGGGCTGCCTTGTTACTCAAGAACTATCAGTGCCTCAAGACACAACAGGAGAAATCCATCCTTTAGTAAAAGATCCAATCCAATAAACATTGAAGAGCTCCTTAAGACATCCAGGTGGGAGACTATGTGTTCCTCAATGCCAGGAACCTTAAACTTGACATTCCTGGCCAAAAGTTAGGTCCAAAGAAGATTGGACCCATGTTGGTCATTGAGTGTCTCTCTGATGTTAACTTCTGACTCAAACTCCCTGAAGGCTCCTCCGCCCATGATGTATTTCACATCAGCCTTCTGACTAAATTCAAGGGTTCATCATCTGACATGAACCACAAGGATCCTCCCCCTGTCATCTTGAACCACACTCCTGAGCGGGAAGTAGAAGACATCCTCAATCACTGAACCTCGCAAGGCAAACGTCAATACTTGGTAAAATGAAAGAATTATGAGGTAGAATCCAACTCCTGGAAACCAGAAGAAAACCTGGAGAATGCTCAGGAAATCCTCTCCCGCTACAAGGATACTCTGGAAGGGAAGGGCCTTCCTGGGGAGGACAGTTTCAGGAAATTCTTCCCTGACTACAACTACTTATCTTGTATTAATAAGGGACCAATTTTAACCTTTCCAGATCTCCCTAAAGACAACCAATTATGGGGGGAATCATTGACTGGTTCAAACATTGACCAGGACGGGGATCAAACCCAGAACCCTAAAGTTAATCCAACGGTTAGTTTAAAGACTATAGTTCAAGTTAAATCACCTATTTATAATGATTCAATTCATTTGACAATGGTTTTTGACTTTGGGTTTGCTTCTGCAAGTGTTAATAAGCCACCTATACACATCACTTACTGCTTGAAATATGATTGGCTGCCTCTATCCTTGTTGCCGCTCTCAGACCCATTCCTAATACTTCAAATTCAAGTGCCGTACTTGATCTGCCCTCTTATTCCACTGATTAACTGCTTAATTGCCAATAACCTTGTGGCTGTTTCTTGGTGCTCTTTTTATAATTTATTATCCCATTCATTAAGTCTCAAATTGAGGTTCAGTTAAGACAGGTAGCCACAATTATGATGATATTTATGAAACTCATTTTGAAGATCCCCTAACATTTTAAGACCCTTTTGAAATTTTTCCACCTCACTTTGGGTATTTAAGTGAGCATTTCCTATTCTTTATACTTGTTCCAACAATAAAGACCTTATTCTACTCTACTCTTTCTCACACTTATCTTTTGATCTCTCATTTGAAACCATGAAAGGAATTTTATTACTTTTCTGGTTTCTAGTCCTCCTGCTTACAGTTGTATTAGGTCTTGAAAACCCTACTCCCACCACTGACTGGCACAACTCTTCCCACAATGATGCCCACCAGAAGAAGTCTCTGGCCAATGGGTGGTTCAAGTGTCCCTCTGGCCACTGGGGAAGAAAGTTACATTATGTTTGCAACACCACTCCTCCTCCAGTAGGACCCTCGCTGGTTAGAACCAACACATCTGTCTACCTGTTGACATACTTGGTAGGGTATTACCTATTGGGTTGGTTCAGCTCCATGATGGGTAGATTTGCTTATTTGGGCCACTTGGGCCACCTTGTCATGGTCACAGTGCCCATTGGTTTGGTCATTGCAGGACTTAACATAGGGGCCTTGGCCCACCAGATTGGGGGCTTGTTCCCCCTCAAGTGGGTCCCTGACAGCTTAGTACTAATTCAATCCATATATACAATACTATTGATGCTATCAATTTGGGCTTAAACTATATTTTAGCCTATCTGTATTATTACATTATCACACCCTTCATGCAAAACTACTCTAGAAAGGCTTATTCTACTTTGACCCAATCTTCAGTACTTCCAGAGATACAGCAGTGTTTTTGATTCAATTACTGGATAATAATACATCTTTCCTCTTATCAAGCTCCAAACCAGTGCCTGCCTTGATGAGCTCATATTCCTGAAACTAGGGACTCAAACCTTATTCTGAGACTTATCCTTTATAAGCTAATCTCTGTAGATCCCTCACATAAAATTACCAGGATCAATAGAACCTTTCCTGAATGTTTACATGACTGTTAATGTTGTCCTCTGTGCATCCTGAAGATGGAATAAGTGACTATATAATCCCTTCATTCTCTGTCATGGCCATAGTTTTCCCGGGTGTGGCCCGGCCAAAGCGCCGCCACCTGGGGAAACCCAGCCCAAAGCCCCGCCCGCTTGCGGTGATTGTAGATTTAAATCTAACAATTGATTGCAAGTGGGTGATGGCATGGGAAATTGGGTCTGAGTGGGGCGTAGATGCCCCACACCCAATTTTTCCTTCCTTGACCTGCTGGTCTACAAATCCTGACCTTAAAAAAGGTCAGGTAACAGCTTACAGAACCACCATTGGTGGTATCTGTAAGCTGTCTAAATATTTTGTACAAGGAGGCCACCTCATCAAGATGTACCCAAAGGCTTTAAGTAACAATTTTCCCCACCAAACTACCTTAATAGTTTGATACTTTACTCTCAATAAATATCTTGCCTCAATAATTCACTTATTTCAATAATTTCCAATCAGATTTGTAATAACCAGACTGCTAGATTCTGCTTTCTCACCTCTGCAATTCCCTGGTAATCTTTCACCTCCTGCTGAAATGATTCCTGAAACCCGCAAAATTGAATGTGAGCCTATCTATGCTGCTGATTCCTTGATGCTGAGCCAAATTAAGGTCTTCCTGATGTACCTGTGCATAATCTTCTGCTGCACCTTTCCTTATTCACTCTTCAAGGGTTACTATTTCCGAGTAAACACACATTGTCTCCTCCTCATTGGTAATGACATCCTCACTTGGGTGTACATTCCCCATTTGATCAATTATAACGAGCTCTCACTCTACTTTACCCTGACATTCTCATTCTAAATAAATAAGCTTTTATCTACATATCTATTTCAAGTCTTCACTTAATAGTCAGCCAGTCCCAGGACAACAAGGTTAGGCTCTACCCTTTCAGGGGTTCCTGTCCCATAGGCCTTGAGTAAGCCCAAAATTACGACAATATGATTCAAATTGCACTTGACAGCTCTAACTGATGAAAATAATTTTTCAGCCAATCACTAAAAGGGCAGCCCCAGCAACCACCCTTATTATTTTCCCTCTCTCTCACTAGAAACAAGTTTCTAGTAGCTTATTTATCCTGAAAAACAAAGAAAGTTCTCTAAAAAGGCTTGAACATTTGGGCCTGTTTGGCCCAGTGTTTGAAAATTTGGCTACTGCAGTAGTGCATCTCACCACTGACTCCCTGGTTGTTCCTTGGCCAGCCCTTTATATTGCATACTTCTTAAAGTTATTATTCTGATTTGCCTCTAAAACTGGTTTCCTTAATTTTGATTGTGACTTAGATATCTTGTTATACTTCTAGAGGAGCTGCAATGCTAAAGCCCCCCTCCCGATTTGACTTGGTGCTGCTCAAGCAACTCATGATTTTTTTACCATATTTACATTGATTCTCCTTGAATAGGCAGTTTACCTCTTTGCTCAAACAGTAGATCTGGTAATTAGTTTTTGCATCAGTGGGTGCTAACTGTGCCTCACAATGTTTTGATGCAGTTTTATCTGAAAGCTAGATCTGTCTAGTGCTTTGGAACGGATTCCCTCACGCTTGGCGTACTAGCATATGCAATTAAAAAATTTCTAATTGGAATCGGGGTTGAACCCTCTCTTTTAATACCCGCATCAGCATGTAAGCTATGAATGGGTTTACTTTCCATAATGCCTTTCTGGCAGCTGAGACTAGATTTGATATCCGGTAAGTGCAATTGGCTAGCTGCAGTTGCCAGGACCCTGGTACATTTGGTGCATACGTTTTACTTTGCTCTTAGTCTAGCTAACTCACACCGCTGGCTTCCTCGTTCTCTTGAATTTGTTGATCTAGACCCAGTTCACTTGTGACTAGGACGACAAGGTACATGATAGCAGCCACTTCAGTGTAAATACTAATCGAGATTAAACAAAAAATACTCTGGTGATATGCATTTTACCTCCCGTATTGCGACAAAACAATTAGCTTTCTAAAGGTTATGCCAATGCTTAAGTTGACATAAAAGAACAATACATTTTAATCAAGGGGGGAAAATTAGTTTTGGAAAGCATTAGCTATATGGTGATTTGATTGTGGATTCCAACAAGTTAAAGCTCATCAGAATAGCTATAGTATAATTGCTTTCAGTCGGACTTATTTAATGACTGAGAGTCCTTGTTCAAATTTGATTTTAGTTTTATAAGTTTGCTAATAAATAAGATACTTTAAAAAGACGTAATAAATAAAGCGAATATAAAAGAACTGAAATAAAACAGAAGAGTTAAAAGATATCATGTAAGTTGTGTAAAGACAAATTCTAAGATTACGTTGTAAATTTACGACTTTATCTAACGGCGGAACTTTTGAAATTTGAATGCACATCAAATGGTTTACAAGGGAAATCAGCCTTGATTTATATATCGATGCTTAATTAATCTATGAGATAAAGCTATCTTTGGATGCTAAAAAGGAAGCGATTTCGATAGATAAAAGGCCGCAGGCACCTTAGCTCTATTAGTTGGGAGCGCCACACCGACCACAGACCATCCGTTTAGCAAAATTGTGGAAACCACAATTGTTATTGCGACAGTGCCAGTCTCCAGGAAGAAGAGGCTGAGGGGGGTTTTCGTTAGAAGGCGGCATCATTGGAGGCTTAGACTCGGAACGTGGGGCACTACAGCGCATGCAGTTGAAGCGAGAGGCGAAATTGTGGGAGTTGCATCCTGGGCAGTGCCAATCGCCAGGACGGAAGCCTGAAGTGACAGGTGCAGGCACAGAATGAGGAGCCACTTTGTAGACAGGATTCTCAACTCCACACCGTAAACAAGCCACTCGCGAGGCGAAATTCTCAAAGCCACACATTGTGTTGGGACAGAACCAATCTCCTGCCCTGCCAACCGCTCGAGGAGGCCGCGAGGGTTGAGGATAAGGGCTGTGATGGTAGCCATTGTGATTGGGGCTGTGATAGGCAGGTCGATGGCGATAGCCAGAAGACGAATGGCTAGATGAATACTTGCTAGGAGGCTGAGGCTTTGGACAATGACACTTGAAGCAACTGAGGCGGAAAGCATAATTGTAAGATTCACATTCGCGAACTGGGCAAGTCCAATCTCCTGGTACGACCTTCTGCGGGTGGGGCCCCGAGTGATAGCTGTTTGGATTTGCATACTGGTCATGTGGTGAGTATGAGCTCTTGTCATTCCCTAGGTCATATGAGCGAGGCTGAAGGTAAGGCGCTGGCTGATAAGAAACTTTATAGGTGCGATGAGGGCTGATGGGTCTAATCTGAACAGGCGATCTCTCATTATAATAGCCAACACTATTCTTATTACCATTTTCATGGTTAAGGCTATAGCTGTAATCGCTAGTTGTTGCAGCAACCACGGGCTAGGAACATTAGACTAAAAACCAAACCGAGATCCTCACCTGGATAACTTTTTCGATGGGTGCAACCGCCGGAAGGGGGGTGAGGTGCATAGTTGCAGAAAAAGACTGGGAGCTTGGACTAACTTCTACCAGACGAATACCCATAAAATCCATGTTAAGCGAAAAGGTTCTCCTTGCTTCAGAATGAGAAGCAAAAATAGCTTGACAGATCCCTGAGGAAGCTCCAGAAGTAGGATTCTGAATAGTGAGAAGCCTGATAGGCTTAAGGCCCCGTTCACCAAACCAAGCCATGAGCTCTGGCTGGGTTACCTTGGGAGAAAGCCCGGTTAAAAGAACTGCTCTAGATTCCTCTTCAATAAACTGGTCATAATCAACCGACATGTCAACTAACTTCACGAACAAATCTTTTGAATTAGTAGAAGACAATATGCTTGCCATAATCTTAATCATCACTCGACATTTATCAAGCGCAGTTATGATGGGTGGGTGGGGTATATTAAGAGAATGTGCAAGCCCAGAAAGACTGAACTTTTCATATTTCCCTTGAATCCTAGGACCAAGCCACTTATAAACTTCCTGATTGATATCAAACAGTGAACAACGCCTTAGAAAATTAGGAATTTGAACACCCTTAGCAGCAGTCTCCTTTACAAACCCCAGGCGGAAACTATTTGCCCCAAACGTAACCAACCGACTCTTGAGATTTTTTAGAGATGACTAAACGAAAGAAAGTTTCACTCAATGCATCCAACGCACCACTCAAGCCGGTATCAAGCTCTGTCACCTTTTCCTCTGACAAAATCCCCTCTCTTACCGCCGCCTTCATAATCTCTGGTTGACATTTACAATAAAACTGCTCCTCCCTAAGAATTTCCAAGGAAGTAGGGTTCGCAACTATCCAAGACACCTCTACAATTTCTGAAAAGCTCCCCTATAACAAAGGATGAGTAAAGCCAATCCAGGAAAACAAACAAAGAAACAGTGCAAGAAAACCATATCCCACCTCTTCAAGCCTGGATCCATCTGAAGCATACTCCGTTTTCCCCGCAAACCCAAATGATAGAAAAATTAAACTGTCCATAGATTTAATATCCTGAAAAGTTCAACTAAATCAAAGAGAGTTAATTAACAACCCACACTCTCAACAAATGAAACAAACCTTAAGCAACTTCTTAAAAGGCAGATTCACTACTTAAATCTGCTATATTCTTAACAACCGACTTAACCTTTCAACCAGAAAATAAGATCGTTTGGGTTAAGTTGTTGAGGGCAATTCGCTAAACTCGGTAAGTGATAAAAAGTTTATCAGCAAAGTTAGAGGCCCTTCCCACTTACAATTTACTTTGGCTTCAAAATGTCAGCCATGATTAGATAGACACAAATCACTTGAAACCGAACTGTTTTAAACGGAATAACATTTATAATGCGTATTTATTCGATCGCGGATTAAAGTTTCTCTCGTTCACATTCCATCCAATAAATATCAAAGCTAATATTTTATTCAGTTATCTTACTTAACTACAAGCATATGATAGAACCAAGTATCAGCTCACAGATATAATAGGCTATAGCTTTTCAATCGATTTATGCAAGCGCTAGCTGCATTAATGATTCGGCAAATTTCTGTTATAGTAGCTTTCAAATTGCAAGCATTGAAATTTAGCACTCATCACAAATTGTGATGCTTCGGCTCAACCCCGCTAGCTTCCGGCTCCGAGCCGCTGCATTCAAAAAGGAAATTTATTCATATTTAAACATTCTAAAATAAGCAGATGAAAGGACTGACCCAGAGCCAGAAACTGGCCTGGCTACCTGTGGCTTGGTCGAAGCAGCCCTGATCACAATCCATGAGATGGGAAGCTACAAATCCAAATTGAAATGGTAACAAATAATTATGGGGCTTTATTCAGATGCACATAAGTTTTATTATCTCCACCCATGCATATTGCTTTGAAATGGTTAAACTTTTAGACAAAAGCCCTTGATGCTAGCTTCATGTTAAGCTTTACATACCAGAGTTACATAAACACTAGGCTTCAGAAATTGATTCTGGACATATATACATTCATATGCTGCTTGAAGAAACCTTCTGTGCTTCACTTAACCTTGCTTTAAAATTCTGAAGCTATGACACACTCTTGAATGTAAAGTAGGCCCATACCTTTCAGATACTACAGGATTTATTCTCAGTGATTAAGGGGTTTTCAAACACAAATCAAATTCTACTTAAGAAATTCACTCACCCATGAACCAAAATCTGGTAGAAGATCTTCCACCCCTAAGAATCACTTTTGAATTTAAATTTAAAAGCAAAAATAGGCATAAGATCAAGGTGATTATTCAAAATTGAAGCCACACAAAATGTTTTACACTGACATGGGCTATTATGGTAGAATGCAAAATGGTAGGGATAGCACACTCCCAGAAAACCAGAAACCAACTGTGAGATATGGTTGACTGACCACAAATATCAGTTGAGCATCATCATCATATCTGATAATTAAACACCATAGTATTACTTGTCAATCAGGATTATTGCTAACAACTCTCACTAATATACCAATATATGAGATTAGCCCTATTGGCAGGGCATTGCAATGCAAAACAACAGTTGCTTCCCTTTGTGAACAATACTTTGAACACTATCTGAAAAGGCAATTACATGCTGTGCTTCTCTCAACTTGACAACAAATTAAGTCAACAGCTATACACCACATAATTGGTAGATTAAGCCACACAGCCAATCAAAAGTGCTCTGATTAAATATGGGGCTCAAAACAGAGCAAGATAAGTTGGAAATAAACACCAACCTGCTCCCAAATACAGTGTAAACCTGCAGTACCTTATGAGGCACATAGAAAGGGACAGCCAGTCATTGACTCCAGTTGGCCAAACCCAGAAGGGTGTAGGCTGTAACTTGAACATCATAAATACCCTGAAAAGGCCAATGACAACCACATAATCTAGGACAGCCAATCAGGTGAGGCAAAACAAGCAATAATAGAGCCACTTATGCAGGCAGACACCCAGAACTTTATGAAGGACCTAAGCAGAGGCTGTTGTAGTATAAAAGAATACAGACACCTCAAAGTTCAAGGAAAAACTCATATTTACACCTGGAAGATTGCAGCTCATTGTCAGGGATCCAGCCTGTGGGGGGGATCTTGAGAACTTACAGGTGGACGTCCCGCGGGTCCTGCAAAAAGGGCCCACCACAAGATTGGAGCTAACTTTACAATATAAGATAAAAATTTGCCCAGAAGAGCCCAGGGGCTTCTAGCAGGCACCATTGAATTGATCAGGCCGGTGAGGGTGATGTACATCACCCCAAATATCTGTGTGGAGGTGGATTCATTGATTGCAACGGATTCCTGCGGGAAGTTGGGCCGCGGGGTGAGAGGCAGTGTCATTGGAACTAGATAAGCGGGCAGGTAGTTGTTGTGACAGAAATTGCAGGATAGTAGGAAGCTGTCTCTAAGTGGTGGGGAATCACCACCCAAATCCACATAGAGTTAATGATTAACCACCAACGCAGCTTCAGATACTGTTTGGTAAAATTTCCAAATGAGATACTAGGATTAAGTAAAATAATTAATCCCAACCAGAATAGCCCAATATAAATAGCCTGGGAAAGCATCAATGAGTCTTCAGAATAAAATTCAGGACATTGAGATACAACAAGATTTTCAGCTTCAAAGACGGGTGGAACAACTCTGAGATTGGTAGGCATTGAATTAACATTGGGCGGTATCAACAACAAAGTACCAACAGCTGGGCCCCATCTGCCAGTACTGATTCTGCTGAGGATCAGATTGTAGGGGATGTAACGCAACAACCCAATTACTGGATGCATTTCTTAAAATAAAATTAAACCAAGGGATAAGTGATTTTCATTGAGTAAATTTTGAGAGGACTCAACTCTTAGAGTTGAAACAGTGAAAATTATTCAATATATATCAAAAATTGACTAAGCAATACTGACTAGATCCTGAGCTCCTATTCCTTCTACATTGTTAAGTGAGTACTTAGTCCAGGTTGCAAAGAACCCTTGTGTGACCAACTTCTGATGACCATGTTGATAAATAAGCTTGTACTGTAAATTCATAACCTAAACATAAAAATGCAGGATTGTCAAATCCTTGGTCTAAATTTTGAATCACTTTTGCGGGCAACTCAGCTGAGTGAAAAAAATAAAATATTTAATAAAATCAACCACTTATTTTGATTTTTTTTGATTTATTTAAATTGGCAAATTTCAAAACTCTTGAGCAGATAACTCAACTAACAAAAGACAAAACTCAGCAAACAAATGTGGGATACATGAATCATAAATGCAGGATTCTTATGTAAAATTTGAGATTTCCTGTATTTCAAACAAATCATAGACATCATGTAAACCTTAACAGATCTGAAATTACGGGATTGTCAAATCCAAGAACCAAGTTTCAAATCATAATTGCAGTAAATTTGAAATAAATATAATTTATGGGTGTCTCAAAAAGGATGTTAAAGGATCTAGAGTGGATTTGTGCTGATTTTTTTAGGAATCACAGGCATTCTCAAAAATCACCATATTCCATTTTAGTGCGGCTAAAATTTAGATCCTACTATTCACAAAATTAACATATTTAACAATAAAATTGACTAAAATGTACATTCCTCTTTTTGAGTTTAAGTTTTTTAATAAACATTTATTATGTCTTTTTCCAATAACAGCCAAGTTGACAAGCTGTTACCTGTCCTTGATGAAATCATGAAGGGCTACACTGGGTCTTCTAATATTGAAGCCTCCCTCTATGACCACTCCCAACCTACAGGCCCCTCCGCAAGCACCACCCAGGAGTGTGTTCTTTCTCCTGCGTCCTCAAGCATGGCCCTGTTTGTCCATTAAACACAGGCAGCTGCTAACCCAAATCATACAGCAACACTAGCATCTGGAGTTGACCAAGTGAGCCATGAGTCCACCAATGGAAGCCAGAATCCAGAAACAGCCAATCAGATGGCACTGTCTGGTTCTCAAGGCAGACACACCCCACCTCCAGCCAATTAGCCTGCAAGACACAGAAGAAAATTAATCACCCTGGAGATTGTTCTTGAAATTATTGATAAGCAAGGGATGCTTATGTCCACTGAGGAAATTGCGGCCACAATAGGTTTTGCAAAGTCCACTGTGGCTGCAACCCTGCAAGCCCACATCAACTGTGGCCCCCTACCAAGAAGACCCCAACTGGTGCCTGTACTTTGACCAAAGGTGACACAGCCCATCCCCTTATGATGGCCATTATAGAATGTGACCCGCAGATGCCCCTGATCCAGGTATGTCTCCAGCTGGGACTCCACAGCATCTTCACCAACAAAAGAACAGTGAATTTGTGGATGCACAGAGTTGTGGTTGCCTCCATAACCCTATCCAATCAGGTTCTTGGTGGCCCCAGTTTGGTGGATACCAACCCATACAATTTGACCATCATCAATTTTATTAAAGGGGAGGACAATGATGGCCTGTAATGCCATCATCTTCCTATCATATGCTAAGATTTCTGCAAGTATCCAAGACTATGGATTAAAGCGTATCCAGTCTGATGTGTACAAGCGCGGCCTAATCTTGTATTGTTTTGTTGGGGTTTTATTGGCAGTTTCCTCATTGGGCGTCAATTATTACTTGGCAATATTAAACACCGCAGATGGGTATGCCTACCAGATGGAGCTCAAGGCCATGCTGGAGGAGTGGGCCACACAAAATGCTGTACACACAGTTGTACTTAGTGCTGAGATGGAGTAGCGGGAATAGGCAACCCAAGAAATCAGGTTGTGGGGCCTACCTGTTGGTCCTACCTCATTAACCACGCCAACATGCATCTTGCAGATGTATGTCTCTACAATTTTGGTTCCGCCCTCAGGCGCTTAAAGCCTACCACCTACAACAAACTATGCACCCAAATTGATATGGGGTATGAGCTTTTCCCTTTTGCGTCTGTCCAGGACTTATTTGATCTCATCATCTTCTATGCAAGTGATAGTGATAAGTCCAGAAAGGACCCCTGTCTCCCCCCACACCAGTCCATCTGTTTTGTCAAGCCAGTATATGTGACAGAAGAAGAATTCAAGCAATTGAAGCAATCAGCTCTTGCTGCCCCTTCCCAGTCAACAAACCCTGCCTCCCCAACCCCCCATCAAGCCACCTGCCTTCCAACCCTGACTCTCAAACCACCACCAATTCCCTCCCCACTATCTCTGATGCCGCCTCTTTCACAGGCGCAGATGAAGGCAATGTTCATTCTGCCCATTTCCTCCCCTTCCCGTCCTTTGATTAGTAAATAAATCTTTTCTTTGTGATAACTTATTGAGGTCAATATCTCTCTTTCAATTCATAATTAATTGTATTTTCTTTTTACATTATCAATATTTCTCATAATTAATACAATGTTGTACATTTTACAAATAGCTTAAAATTATGAGCATACATATTTTTCATCATCATTAATAAATTAAAGACAATAAACGTAAATATTGCATTAAAATATTGCAGTTAGATGTCAACTCTTGATATTTTGATATCATGTACATAACTCAATGCATTTTGTTTAATAAAATCCATTGTAAACTTGGCCTTTTCCATTATAATTTAATGAAATGTAATGTGTTTATATTAGGGCCATCAACGCTTAGTACAAATATTAAAAATTAGTGCATTTTACAGCCTATATATTTACCTATTGGTAATAAATCTGTAAACTTTTCAGTCAGATTTTGCGAGGTAAGAATAATGTAATGTGTTAATAGATTACTCTTTATTGTCATTAATTGGCTGATTTTCTTTGCTGTGGCAATTGTGCATTTTCTGATATTTACGCACTAGTATCCAATTGGTTGGCTTCACATCAAATTGCACAGGCAATAGAAAAACAAGTCACCACCCCGACCACATCTGGTCTCAGGGTGGCGGCTTGTTTTTCTATTGCCTGTGCAATTTGATGTGAAGCCAACCAATTGGATACTAGTGCGTAAATATCAGAAAATGCACAATTGCCACAGCAAAGAAAATCAGCCAATTAATGACAATAAAGAGTAATCTATTAACACATTACATTATTCTTACCTCGCAAAATCTGACTGAAAAGTTTACAGATTTATTACCAATAGGTAAATATACAGGCTGTAAAATGCACTAATTTTCAATATTTGTACTAAGCGTTAATGGCCCTAATATAAACACAATCCATTTCATTAAATTATAATGGAAAATGCCAAGTTTACAATGGATTTTATTAAACAAAATGCATTGAGTTATGCACATAATATCAAAATACCAAGAGTTGACGTCTAATTGCAATATTTTAATGCAATATTTACGTTTATTGTCTTTAATTTATTAATGATGATGAAAAATATGTATGCGTTGAAGATAGTACTATAAAAACCAGTTTTTTGATGGAATTCAACCAAAATGTCAACTATCTATAACTTGATTAACAAATCAGAAGTACACCTGAAAAGGTTGTTGAAATTGAAAAAAATATCAGGGAAATAGTGACAGGAAAGCTGGGTGACAAGGGCCAGCCACTAATCCAGTTAAAAGAAAGTGCTATGAACAAACTAGGAAATATTATAGACAAAAAGAATAAAGAAGCATTACTAAATCTCCAGGGAACAATTCTATCAAGTCTGAAGTTCAACAATGCAGCCTACAATTTGTAGGAGTTCTGGCAGGAAGTCAAAGAAAATAATAAGATCAAACTAATCAAAGGAAACAAAATTCCAAAGGAAATCAACACAAATGAAGAGGAAACTGACCAAATAGAAACAGAAGGAAAAAAAACACAAGCAAGAAGCAGGAGCGCTTCAAGAATTACAGAAACTTTATCAAATGAAAATCAAGAGGAAGCACAAGTTGCAAGAAAAACAAGAAAAATTAAGCCCAGGAAAATTAATGAAGAGCAGCCAACGCTCATGAAGTTTGCCATAGTGGCGCCTGTGGCTGAGGGGGGCCACAGGGGAAACAATTAGTAAGTCTTTTTATGTTTTAATTATATTTATTTTAGTCATCACCAGGAATGGGGATGAGGTTGCGGAAGTGGCTGCTTATACGCTGAGTTGGTTTTACGGGGGTTACCAGTCACTGGTAGCCCCTGTAAAACAAATAAATAAAAACCAGATAAATAAAAACCAAATAAATAAAATAATTCAACAGAATATGTTTAATTTTTCAAGTAGTGAAGCTAAAAATAGGGAATATTTACCACACGCGGGGTGCTTGCTGTGGTTGAGGGAAGCATATGAAATAGGATCAAGTATCAACTTTAAAGAAATGAACAAAATTTGTGGGGATATCAAATTAAACTTCAATGAATACATATACAAAAGCATTCAAAGATTCCCCTTCACAAACATCAACAAATATGAAAAGAATTTAATAAAAACTGACTTTCAAATTGGAACTGAATATTTGAAAACTGCAATTTTTAATGAAGTATTTAAGGCACTGTCAAATAAAGTTAGGGATGCAGTCCTTGTGAATAATTTTAAACCTTTATTAATATTGTTCACCGAGGCCTGGGGGGCTGATTCAAGTTGGGCGCCCCCTGGAACCCTCTTCAAATTCAACCAAACATCCTATATCAATAGGTTAGTTCAAACATTCAAAAAATTATGCATATTCTCAGAAAAATATACCTTGCAAATAATTCACATTGCAGTATACCTGGGAATCCTCCTCCACTGTATATTAAAAACCAACATCAAAAAGTTGGAGAATGTACCTATTCAAATGGATATTTGCTGCGTAGCCCTCAACCGCCAGAAGACACCACAGGGATATAGGACAGTTGAGCACGTCCTGTATGACTCATTTGGATTGGCAACATTATACGGGTACTATGTGCCCCCTAAAAAAACCTACTAGTTAATTCACTCACCCACATTCCTTTTATCAAACAATCAACAACCACTGGGGTACAGGGCACCACCCCTCTAGAAATTGCATCCAGGGTTGTCCACCACATACAGAAGAGTATGTGGATCCAATTAGATGCATTAGCCAAAAATTTAATTTTGGGGTATAATTCCCCGGAATAATCACATCTCCCCCAATAAATATTTTCCCCTTGCAAATTAAATATTTTTTAACTTTTTATATTTTAATACTGAAATTTTAATATTGAACTATGTAATATTAAAATTTCACTATAAGAATTTTAATATTACATATTTCAATATTGAATAAATCACAATTTAATAAAAAATAGTTAAATTTTGAATAATTAAACTTTAATATTTAAATTTTAAGATTTATAATTACAATTTTACTTTTAATATTTTAATTTTAATATTTTACTTTTAATTTTTAAATTATAATAGTAATATGTAATTAAGTTGATACTAATAAAGGGACAGTTTAATAAAGTGAAAATATGTAATAATAAAATATGATTTATAAATTTGTTTATTTACCAGCGTGTTGAGTACAGGTTCATTTATTACATAAACAAACAACAATAATTGAATTTATCCACATCATGCAACCCGCTCCACTTATATTCTAAACAAATGATTGTTTAGAACTTAAATTACCTAACCTTATAATATGATTTGATAAACATATTTGATATGCTTGACCTGCGTCCCAAGTACTAATTAGTAAGTAATAAATGAAAATCATTGGTTTCCGTGTCGTGTGGCTATAGTGGCACTGAAATAACAAGGATCATATGATGACCTGCAAGGTCCAATTTGTGGCTTAGAAAAGCCAAAGTACCATCAAGGATTCACAATTATTTAAATAAAATCAATCTATTTCTATCTTTTTAATTTATTTATTTGTTAGCGCAACAGTCAATATAATATTCAGTGCATTATAATAAAAATATATTCCTCATATCTAGTATAATTAATTTTACTTACCTTTTCTACATACTCTTATATGTCTATAATACAATCAAACGTCATGTCATTATATATAAATAATAACTTTTGAGTCCTACTAAAAACAAAATAAATAAAAATAAAAACAAATAAAACCCTGAGCGCCCATTTATCTGATTAGCTTGGAGGCCAGGGCTTTGGGGAGGAAGGATTCTGAGTGTTTGTAAAAAGCCACCACCACATTGAGTGGCATTGCAAATTGACTGACCTCAAGAATATTGAATAGATCCTTGGTGTCCTGAGGAAGGCCTTGTTTCACCTTATTCTTCATCCAACCAAACAACTCCTTGATTGGATTCAGGAGTGGGGAATATGGCGGGAGGAAGAGAAGTCTCATTGGACAATTGGTAAGTTGGTGGCTGGAGGTGTGGCTGTTTTTGTTGATGGGGGGAACTGTGACACAACCAGATCCACTTTGTGGAGCCCAACATTATCAATCACAACAACGTTGGTTGTGCTGCTGTAATTTATCCAAAAATACTCCTTGACAGCTTGGAGAAAATCAAGAAATGCTCTGCTGTTATGGGAGCCCTTAATCATTTGGTATTGGTCCAACCTGCAAGGACCAAGAAGCACAACCATTGAATAGGTCTGGGAATGAACAGCTGCACAATGGGCTACACCGTCCTTGGACCCCTTCTTGAACCACCCATGCCTAGACCTGAGTGAGGAGGGAAACAACAATTTGTCAATATAGAAGAACTGGATATTCCCAGTCTCCTTTATTGCCAGATATGTCTTGGCATAAATGCGTCAATCCTCAATGGTCTTTTCACTGTTCCTATTATATGGCAAAACCCCCAGTACTTTCCAGGAGAAGCCCAAATCAACCATTGTTTTGTATACAAGGGTTTTGGAAATAGAAAGCCCAAACTCTGTGGCAAGCATGGATTGGACAGCAAGTGTATCCAGGTGGCAATCCTTGGCTACCCACTGCTTGATTGCATCAATGTGAATAGGCTGAAGGAGTTTGGGCTGTCTTTTTGCCTTGGTGGATTCAGCAATCTGCCCGGTATTACCATACTTGTTGTTAATGTTGGCAATGTATCTGGATGTGACACCAAATTGGGATGCAATATCCCAAACCGCCATTCCCCTGTTCAAGCAGTTGAGGAGAGCTTCACGCTCACTATCTGTCAACCAACGCCGGCCCTTGGCAGGTACCACAGCATCCTGGCTACCAGGCTCAACACAGGGAATGGGGACCTTTGTGTAGAAGGTGGGATCACGCTTGCTTGCAGTGGCGCCATCAATGGTGGCATAAGACACAGGCACAGATGGCTCCATAGTTGTGACCAATGGCTGATAGGAGGTATCAAAAACACGGGGGCAGGAAGTAGCAACTCTTGGGTCAAGAGTGCGGGGCCAGGTGACAACTGGGTAAACAGTGGAGGTGTAAGTAACCTCAGTGTTTCTGGTGACCCTGGTGAAGGAGACTTTGGTAGCAGGCCTTGAAAGTGGCTTCTGCCTGGGATTCAAGCTGATAGTTCTGGCTTGGGATGCAGGAGGTGGTTGGCTGGCTCTGACACATTGGAAGGCCTGTGTATTGGCATGAATCCCCTCAAGTTGGGTTCTGGGTCTGTTCTTGGACCCTCTGGGACGCCCTTGTGGACAGGCTGTCCTGCAGGCTGGTGCAGGAGCTGGTTGGGAATGCAATTGATGGTCCATAAAAATAAAATAAAAAATATATTTTAGATTAAATATGTATTTATTTGGATTTATTGGTTTAGTTGTGGATAGTTATTTTCTATTGAGTTAGCCTTGATTAGTAACAGAATTTTTATATCTGTGATTTGAAGTGAATAATATTGTATCCTTTCCAGTTCTGGATGATTTTAAAGTTTAATCACTTTTTATGTCTAAACATGGTTATTGAGATTAAATTTTTAGTTTGATTTTAGTTGTAGTGGGGCTTCTTGATCTGGGTTGATGTTTCCTAGTGTGCTTACTGTACATTAAATTTGGATTCTAGTTCCCACAATTAATATCTGAGTTTACTAATGACATTCAAAAGTGATTTGAAATTTGGTTCTTGGATTTGATAATCCTGCAATTTCAAAAAACATAGTAAACTTAATGAAAATGGTTGATGGATTTGAATGCTTCAAAACTGATTCCAGTTAATTCATTTTGTTCATTGGAAATATGAAGTTTGACTCAAACTTTGCAAAGTGTCTATGAGTTCCTGCATTTTCAACTATTCAAATAAAAATACAAAGAATTGTTGTAACTGTGCTTTTTTAGCAGAGTTACATGGAGAAAAATATTTAGAAGCTAGATAATAATCTTTATTGTGAGATACTGATTATATAGTTCATGTGAATCAATGGATAACAGGAACATGATTGGTGATCACACGGTTGGATGGAAGAAGGGGGTGGCTTGATCCTGATAACAAGTCAAGCGCCAAAACAAGGTATCCACTGTAAAGGATCATCATCTGTTCATGTTGTTGAATTTGGTAATTTGAGTTGACTTCCTAGTCTGGCTTTGAATGACCGGATAATTGGATTGCGGGTCACAAACCTGCTTAGTTGGAACCTTGCTGGCGGGTTGAGCCTGCAGGTTTGACCCCCCCCCGGCTGAAGGTCGGCCTCCTCTGGGGGCAGGTTGTCAGGGAGGTTGTCAGGAGCCCGGGCGCCGTATTGAACTAGCTGCTGCTGTAGCAGGTAGGGCGGTTTCCCGTTGTTTCTGTATTGCTTTAAAGGGTTGTAGGCAGTCATGGTGTAGGGTCTTGTCTTGCTTACGTTTGCCAAGTCCTTGCACAAGGTAAGTGTTATTTTTGTTTACCTTTAGAATGATTGCTGGCCCTACTTTTTTAGGTTGTAACTTGCTCTTGTCAACATTCATGACCCATACTTTGTCCCCAACTTCATGTCTATTGCAGATGGGAACAAATGTCTTTTGAAGACGTTCATCCTCTTTGGCTGTTTGCTCACAATTAGCCTCCATTACTTGAGGGTCTGAGCGGGGGGGGGAACTTCACTTGGAATTTTCAGTTTAGGCCCTATCAATGCTTGAATGATATTTGGCTGTGTGCCGTATACAAGTTCAAACGGGCTTTTCCCGGTGGATCTGTTCACTCAGGGTTGACACAAAAGTAGTGCAGTTGGTAGCTATTTATACCAATCTTCAGGTCTCCCAGCGGTGAGTTTGGCTAGGGCTTGCACAAGGCTACCATTAAGCTGCTCTACTTGTCCATTGACCTGTGGGTGGTATGGTGTTGTTACGGTGTGTTTGATCCCATTCTTGGTGAGGTATACATTGGTGTTTTTGGAGGTAAACTCTTTGCCTCCATTGGTTATCAGGAGCTCTGGCTTTCCAAACTTGCTGATTATTTCTTTGCCAATAAAACGTCAAACATTATTGCCAGTGTGTGCCTTTACTGCTTGGGCTACTGGCCATCTTGTTGCAAAGTCAATGGCCTTGATGATGTATTTTTTGTTGTTGTGTTTTCCTGGCATGGGGCCAACAATTTCAAGAGCCCATACTTTGAAAGGTAGTTGTGTGCAGATGGGAAGTACTGACTTTAGAAGGGTTTTGATTTTTGGCAAACTTTTTGCACACCTCACATTGGTCTAGAACTTCCTGGACATTGCAGTATAAGGTTGGTCACCAGAATTTATGTTTTAGGAACTCATATAGGTTCCTGCTCTTGGTATGTCCAAGGTCTCTGTGATAGCAAAGGATAGTGTTGACTTGCTGATGCGTGGGGATGTAGGGAATGGTTGTACTGTCAGTCATCTTTCTGTGAACAGTCCCATATATGTCAGTGAAGAGATGTTCATTCTTAATGACTGTTTCTTTGGTTATGTCAGTTGTGCCCAGGGGGAACCCTTTGCTTTTGTTTGTAACACCAGGAGAGGCTAGTCTGGGTTGAGCCCATTCTCTCCTCTTGAAGCACGGACATATAGACAGGACAAGGCGTCTGCCATGGCAAGCTTGGCCCCAGGCTTGTACTGGATGAGCATGTTAAACCTCTCTAATAGTTCCATCCACCGCACTTGGCGGCGCAACAGATTTGCTTGGGTCTTGAAATAGATGAGTGACTTATGATTGGTTAATGCTGTGAATTCTTCCTGGCGTTCTAGGTAGCAGTGCCATTTAGCTAGGCAGTGCACAATAGCCAGCAGTTCCTTGTCATGGATAGGATATTGACACTCTCCATCTGTCAACTTTTGCAATTCATAAGCTACGGGCAGGAAGTCACCATCATTGTTTTTGATTTGTAGTACTTCCCCAATTGATGCATCTGAGGTGTTGATTTCCATCTGGTATTCCCTGCCACATTTGGGGTATTGCAGGATGGGAACTGCTGTGAGCTTCTCTTTGAGGCGTCTAAAACAGAGGTCACGTTGGGGGGTCCACACAAACTTAGATTTGGCGCTGGTTATGGCGGATAAGAGGGAAGTCAAGACGCCACAGTCAGGTATGAAGCGTTGTACGTAGGCCACAATTCCCAAGAAAGTGCAGAGCTCTGACTTATCCTTGGGTGGTGTCATCTTGCAGATGGCCTGTATCTTTTGACTGTCAGGTTTAATGCCGTCTTTTGAGACTATATGTCCCAGGAAGGGTAGTTGCTCACGGAAGAACTGGCACTTGGAAGGCTTGGCCAACAGTTTGTGTTGTGCCAAGGTTGCAAAGACTGCTTCCAGGTCTTTGTGGTGCTGTTCCACCAAGGGACTGTAGACAATAATGTTGTCTAGGCACACAGGGCGTGTTTGCCTATGTGGGGCGCAAACACTTCATTCATGAAGGTTACAAAGGTGGACGGGGCATTGGTCATACCAAAGTTGAGTACCACATATTTGTAGGAGCCGTATTTAGTGCAGAAGGCTGTTTTGGGGATGTCTTCCTCCATGATACAAATCTGATTGTAGCCTGCAGTTAGATCAATCTTGGAGAAGACAGTGGCTCCTCCCAAGGCATCAAAGAGGTCGTCAATCAGTGGAAGTGGATAACAATTCTTAATAGTAACTTTGTTTAGGGCGCGGTAGTCTGTGACCAGGCGTAAGGTACTGTCCTTCTTCGCCACAAAGAATACGGCAGCCCCAAAGGGAGACTGTGAGGGGCAGATAAGTCCTTTTTCCAATGCTTCCTTGAGATAGGCGCATAAGGCATTGTCCTCATTTGGGGTCAGCCTGTAGATAGGGCGCATCTTGGGTACGGCCCCCTTGAGCTGGATAGAGTGCTAAATAGGCTTCTCAGGAGGTAGCTCAGGTAACGCTTCCTTAAAGATTTCTGGATGGCAGGCCACAATGTTGTGGTCCTGAGGCGTGGAGGTGTTCTGATGGTCTTTGAAGTGTATGATCTTGTACTAGCAGGAGTCCCAGTCAATTGACTTCAAATCTTTCTTATTGCCCTGGGTCTCTGTGATACGTACAAAGATGTGGTCGTGTAGTAGTTGGTCCACAGAGTCAGGGTAGATCTGGTGATTGACACCTTCACACTTGATGGTCAATACTGAGGTCACCCAGTCTACGTGAGGGTTGTTCTTTTGTAACCATTCTAGTCCCAGTACAATGTCAAACTTGGGAAAGTCAATGACGGGACCTTAAATGATGGAGTGGAGATTCTCAAGCATGACAGAGAAGGGGGCAGTTTCCTTTGTCACAGCAATGTGGTGTTCATCATCCAGGACCGCATTTTTAATCTGCAAAGGATTAGTGGTCAGCTTGAACTTATTCACAAAGCTGCTGTTGACTAAGGTTTGGTCTGCGCCTGAGTCCAAGAGTGCTGAGCCTGTGTAACTGCAAAAGCAGAAAGGATAGGACATCAATTTATTGGGATGTCTGGCAATAGTGTACAGCACTGGGTCTTCCGAGGGCACCTGGATCATTGGGCATTGGTCCACGTCCTTGGGTCAGTATTCATTGTTGGGCAAGTCAGGAGTTGCGTGGGGAGAGCTTGGCTTGCTTAGCGCTCTCCCTGGGCTTTTTCCTTATCTGGGTTGCCTTGCATGGCGGTGACGCAGAAATGGGTACAGTTTGACTGGCCATTGTTTCCATTTCCATTGGAACCTGTGGGCTTGTGGTTGGTGTTGCTTCTGTTGCCTCCAGGAGGTGGTTGAGAGGAGCGCCCACTTGGATGGGAATCCTTGGGTCTTTCTTGTTTCCCAGTTTGTGCCTTGTGCAGAGCGTTGGATGTCTGTTCCACTTTTTCTGCTTCACAGTATAGGCTTTGCAGGTTGGTCACCTGATCCAGGTTCACATGTCTCATCATGTGCAACTTGAGAGCGTTATAGTACATAAGGTGTGTGGCTGGGATGTCAAAGGCCATGTTGGAGGGTGCACAAAGGCAGAGCTCCTTGTAGGCGCAGGTGAGTTCTTTTACGGTGCCTGTCTGGGTCAGGTTCTTTACTTGGCAAATGATCTTGAGCGCTGTATCCTTTAACATGAATCTTGCCAGGAAGTCTTGCTTAAAGGTATCCCAGTTCTTGTCAGTGTGCTCTTTGTGCCACTTGTTGCACCAGGTGCCAGTGTCATAGGTCAGGCAAATGGAAATCTCTGCAATCTAAAATTGCTGTGGGCATTCCATCTGAGCTAGTTTACTCTGGGCGGACTGGATCCATGTGGCGGTGTTGTTGTCGTTGGCCCGGCAAAAGGTTCCAAGGTGGCGCTTTGTAGTCTTTGAGCTACATAAGCGGGCATGCTGGGTTTGTTGGCTGGTTGTGGCATCAATGGTGGAGCCTGAAAGAACCCTTGTGCAGAAATGGCGTTGAAGGCGGGTAGCAGGATTACCGTGTTTTGGTATAGGACAAAACCATCAGGTATCACGGTATCAGGAGTGTACGGAGTCCAGTTGGGCAGGAGGCCAGACATAATTCTGTCAAGAATTGTTGGCTGCGGCATGTGCGGGCAACAGGCAGAATTTTTCAAGATAAGGTAGGATGGAGAGCCTACCTGTGCTACCAATGTTGTAACTGTGCTGTTTTAGCAGAGTTACACGGGGAAAAATATTTAGAAGCTAGATAATAATCTTTATTGTGAGATAGTGATTATATAGTTCATGTGAATCAATGGATAACAGGAACATGATTGGTGATCACACAGTTGGATGGAAGAAGGGGGTGGCTTGATCCTGATAACAAGTCAAGCGCCAAAACAAGGCATCCACTGTAAAGGATCATCATCTGTTCATGTTGTTGAATTTGGTAATTTGAGTTGACTTCCTAGTCTGGCTTTGAATGACCAGATAATTGGATTGCGGGTCACAAACCTGCTTAGTTGGAACCTTGCTGGCGGGTTGAGCCTGCAGTTTTGACAGAATTCAATTTAATTAAAAAAAGGCCATCCCGCAAAAGTGATTCAAAATTTGGACCAAGGTTTTGACAATCCCACATTTTTATGTTCAGGTTCTGAATTTACAGTATAACTTAATAAACAAATTAGAGTCAGCCCTCTAAAAGGTTGTCAAGCTTGAATACAACATAAGGGAAATTGTGGTAAATCAGCTGGGAAATGAGGGAAGAGCCTTGGTCCAGCAAAATGAAACTGCAAAAAATAGCCTGGGAACAATGGTTAACAAAGAACACAAAGAAATATTTTTAAATCTTCAAAAGGAAATACTCAAGAGGTTAGATTTCAAAGGTGAAAGTTAAAAATTGTGGGAATTTGCAAAAGCCAATAGAAAGAAAACTCAAAAAATCAAACTAATTGAAGGAAATGAAATACCACATCAAATAAACACAAATGAAGAGGAAACTGACCAAATGGAAACAGAAGAAAACAAAACACAAGCAAGAAGCAGGAGCGCTTCAAGAAATACAGAAAATTTATCAAATGAAAACCAAGAAGAAACACAAGTTGCAAGAAAGATAAGAAAAATCAATCCTAGGAAAATTAATGAAGAGCAGCCAACACTCATGAAGTTTGCTGAGGTGGCGCCTGTGGATGAGGGGGCTGCAGGGGAAACAATTAGTAAGTCTTTTTATGTTTTATTTATATTTATTTTAGTCATCACCAGGAATGGGGACAAGGTTGCAGAAGTGGCGGCTTTTATGCTGAGTTGGTTCTACAGGGGTTACCAGTCACTGGTAGCCCCTGTAAAACAAATAAATAAAAACCAAATAAATAAAATAATTCAATAGAATATGAATAAGTTTTCAAATATTGAAGCTAAAGATAGGGAATATTTACCACCCGTGGGGTGCTTGCTGTGGTTAAGGGAAGCATATAAAATAGGATCAAATATCAACTTCAAAGAAATGAATGAAATTTGTGGGGATGTCAAGATAAACTTTGATGAATATATCTATGAAAGTATTCAACAATTCCCATTCACAAACATCAACAAATATGAAAAACCTTAATAAGAACTGACTCTCAAATAGGAACCAAATATCTAAAAACTGAAATTTTTAATGAAGTATTCAAGGCATTGTCAAATAAATTCAGAAATGCAGTCCTCATGAACACATTTAAGCCTTTATTTATTTTGTTTTTTGAGGCATGAGGACTGATACAAGTTGGGCACCTCCCAGAACCCTCTTCAAATTCAACCAAACTTCCTATATTAATAGATTACTTCAAATATTCAAAAAACTGTGCATGTTCTTAGAAAAATACACCTTGAAAAGAATTCACATTGCAATATACCTGGGAATCCTCCTCCACTGCATATTAAAAACCAACGTCAAAAAGTTGGAGAATGTACCTATTCAAATAGATATATGTTGCTTAGCACTCAAACACGAGAAGACACTACAGGGGTATAGGACAGTTGAGCACGTCCTGTATGACTCCTTTGCATTGGCAACGTTGTATGGGTACTATGTGCCCCCTGAAAAACCCCTATTAATTGATTTTCTCACCCGGCTTCCTTTTATCAAACGTTCAACAACCACCGGGGTACAGGGCACCACCCCTCTAGCAATTGCATCCAGGGTTGTCCACCACGTACAGAAAAGTATGTGGATCCAATTGGACGCTCTAGTCAAAAATTTAATTTTGGGGTATAATTCCCAGAATAATCACATTCCCTTTGCAATTAGCATTGCCTCAATAAATATTTTTCCCTTGCAACTTAATTTTTTTTAAATTTTAGTATCTAAAAGTTAATATTAAAATTTTAATGTTACATATTCAATATTAAAATTTTTAATATATAATATTTCAATATTGAATAAATCACAATTAAATAAAAATAGTTAATTTTGAATATTTAAACTTTAATAGATAAATTTTAAGATTTATAATTATAATTATAATTTTACTTTTAATATTTTAATTTTATTTTGAATTTTAGTATGTAAATTATAATATTAATATATCTAAATATATTACAAGACATTAGTTATAGTTGGACCACGTCAAATAATAAAAATAAGTTAAAAATGTTTTTAATTACTAGTTCATTGAGTCCAGATTCATTTATTACATATACAAACAACAAGAATTGAATTTATCTGCATCATGCAGCCTGCTCCACTTATATTCTAAACAAGTGATTGTTTAGAACTCAAATTACCTTTCCCTTGTAATATGATTTGATAAATACATTTGATATGCTTGACCCGCGTCCTAAGTACTAATTAGTAAGCAATACATAAAAATCATTGGTGGTCATGTTGTGTGGCTATAGTGGCACTGAAATAATAAGGATCAGATGATGGCCTGCAAGGTCTGATTTGTGGCTTAGAAAAGCCAAAGTACCATCAAGGATTCACAATTATTTAAATAAAATCAATCTATTTCTATCTTTTTAATTTATTTATTTGTTAGCGCAACAGTCAATATAATATTCAGTGCATTAGAATAAAAATATATTCCTCATACCTAGTATAATTAATTTTACTTACCTTTTCTACATACTCTTATATGTCTATAATACAATCAAACGTCATGTCATTATATATAAATAATAACTTTTGAGTCCTACTAAAAACAAAATAAATAAAAATAAAAACAAATAAAACCCTGAGCGCCCATTTATCTGATTGGCTCAGAGGCCAGGGCTTTGAGGAGGAAGGATTCTGAGTGCTTGTAAAAAGCCGCCACCACATTGAGGGGCATTGAAAATTGACTGACCTCAAGAATATTGAATAGATCCTTGGTGTCCTGAGGAAGGCCTTGTTTCACCTTATTCTTCATCCAACCAAACACCTCCTTGATTGGATTCAGGAATGGGGAATATGGCGGGAGGAAGAGAAGTCTCATTGGACAATCAGTAAGTTGGTGGCTGGAGGTGTGGCTGTTTTTGTTGATGGGGGGAACTGGGACACAACCAGATCCACTTTGTGGAGCCTGAAATTATCAAGCACAACAACATTGGTTGTGCCGCTGTAATTTATCCAAAAGTACTCCTTGACAGCTTGGAGAAAATCAAGAAATGTTCCGCTGTTATGGGAGCCCTTAATCATTTGGTATTTGTCCAACCCGCGAGGACCAAGAAGCGCAACCATTGAATAGGTCTGGGAACGGACAGCTGCACAATGGACTACACCGTCCTTGTGTTGCAACCAAGTTTCCAGACTTGCCTGCTAACGTATCTTACAATACACAGGGGGTGCTCAATGAGTTTCCCCTTGACGTATCTAACAACATGAACTAATCTGATGGCAATATTGAATGGCAGGTACTTCATCCTAATTAGGAGCGCTACCAATTTGACTTGCTGATCCCGGCACAAGTTATTCCTTGGCTTCAAATCTTACATGGAACTTCCCACTATGCCACCCCCTTGTGACCTTGTGGCTTTCCCCATATGGTATATTAATCACAATATTCTACAATAAACAATACCTTATTCTTATTTTTATGTCCTTTATATTGGACTGTTGTCTTCCCCAATTCCAAATACTGAATCCTTATTTTTTTAGTTGCAACAGTGGTAGCAGCTGTAAATTCACTGCCCCCTTTGGCTCTGGATAGGACTATATTTCCTTGTTGCACAAAAAAGACCGCTAAAAGTCCAGAAAAACCACTCAATTCACTCAATGATTTAGCTCACACTGTGGATGAAAGATTTGTGTTGGCATACCCCACAGAACCTCTGGCTTTAGTTGCCCCGGCTTGGGAAGAAACACTGGTTAATTTGGACTATTTATTAGCTTGGTATTGTCCTCTCTTAAAAACAATCTGGACCACCCAATCAAATGGGGCCACATCAATAACCACAAAGTCAACTAAATCTGAAATGGTTGGGAGGTCTTCCAGCCAATCAGGGGGGCCGCGGAAATTACATTGAAACCCTCCAGTCCCCCTGGCCCTGGCCAGCAAAATTTCTCCCATGGCCAATTAGATGCAACACTTGAGGTCATGTGACCACTACCTGCCAACTCACCCCTTTTAACAATGCCAGAGGACTTTGAGTTCCCTTCTTGTCAATTGTCCATTTTCATTAAAAGTTTGGTATTTACACTTCCTTTGTTGTTTGATTTGGACTGAAACCCCTGTGTTGAGTCCATATTATCTAAATATTAAAGTGTTAGTTGTTTCTTCAAAACTTACCTATTATCCCCCTGGTTTGAACCTGGCATCTCTTTTGTGGCCGTCTGGAGAAGCTCAAGCGTATAGTTCTTTCCCTATACTGCTTTTGCTTTTGAAAATTCATTTTGAACTTAAATTTTCAATTAGATTTCTATATAAAACTTAATTTAAATCTGAATTTTCCTTAAACTTTTTGTTTTTGAACCTGCTTTTGGTTGTAATTAGTTTAAAGACAACTGAATTTATGCCCAAAATTTCCTGGGCCTCTCTCCGTTGCTCCTGTTTGTTTCTTTTCTTGTGGCTACCTCTGGCGGCGCAAAAATTGCTGTTTGCAGTTGAGGAAAAACAACATTTCTGTCCCAAATTTTGCAAGGAATCCAACTATGATAATCCCAGCCATTAGATTTGTGGTGTTTTCTCTGTCACCCTTTGTGCTTCTCCTGTTGTCCACCTTGCCAGACTTGTGGACCAGGATCTCCTCCTCCGTCCAATCTGTGGGTGAAGATTCCTTTAGCCTCCTTAATGTTCCTAGTGGTCTCCTCCTCTCCGGAGAGGCTGTGGTGAAAAATCTGACATGTGATGACATAGATTTGGATGCCATGGATTATATCTTGCCCTCCACTGAGGGAGAGAGAATGTTAGTCCCTCCCCTTCCTAGCCTAGGTGTGAGCTTCTCTGTTTCCCTAGAGGTTCCTGAGATGTCTGCGCCCGTTGCTTCTTGTGCCTCTTGGGTAATCACTGGCCTCGTGTTGATGGGACTGAACTCCTACTTCCCTCAACTGTCCCTGGCGTCCTCCTTCTGGTCCCCCCTTAGAGTGGCCATCCCAGTTCTCCACTGGGCAGCGTCTTGGTAGTTTCTATCACCAGGATGAGAGCCAAACTTAGTTAGTTTAGCCCCCCTCTCTCACAGCAGTGGTAGGTTTACAACCTACCTAAAACAGAATCCCCCCAAGAAAGGACAGAGTACAGGCTGTATGACTACTCCCCAACAAGAGACCTTTCTGCCAATCCCCAAGGGGAACATCCCTGACAGGTACGTCATCTATCAAGACCAGCTAGTTCTCACCAGTGTGTACAATTGGCTCCACCTCAGGCAGCGTGACGCCAGCGTCACCCTGCCCCAGTCAGACCTGCCCTAGCGCATGCTCAACCTTCAGCTAGAATCCTTTGCTGGTGGTGTCAAAGGGGCCAACATTGTCAGTTGGTTTCAATCTACTGAAACCTGCCTTCACATCTGTCAGGTCCCTGAGCCCATGTGGGTTGCCACCATGTCTGTTTGCCTCACGGGGCCCGCTGCTGTGTGGTTCACCAACTGGGCCAGTCAAGAACTCAACATTACCTGGGCGGCATTCTGAGATGCCCCCAAGTCCCGCTACATCAAAACCTTCTCCCCCATTGTTGTGAGAGCTCCTCTTCTAGAAATCAAACAAACTGGTTCTGTTCCTGAGTACCTTGCTGCTGGCAACAAGCTCTTGCTGCCACCCCCAAAGCTGTGACCAACAGAAATGCAATGTTACTCACTCTCATCATCAATGGGTTAAAACCCCATATCTGCAGTTGGGTCCCCGTAGGTTGCTGCACCTCCATCAATGACTGCTACAAGGCCATTGTAGAGGCTAACAACCAGGCCTCAATGGTCTTCTGCTGTATCAGTGACACTCCATCCCAACCACGTACAACACCTGGAAATGGCCACAATCAAGTAGGCCACTGCCAGCCCCGTCAGCAGGATAATGGGACTAAACGCCCCCACAAGGGGGAGCTTCAGCTAGCGCAGATCAAGGATCAGGGAAAAGCCTGGGGGTTATAGCAACAAGAGGCCTTGCAACCCCACCTGACCCATCCTCTCAGTCCCTGCATGCAAAGAATCCCTGCAACTACAACATTCACAAAGTCAAAACACTGGAGTCTTTCAAGTCCACAGTGACAACCCTGTATTGTAAGCAAGTCACTCCTCAAATAAAGTAACACACTTGTCCTATCCCTTCTGTTTCTGTGGGAACACCCACAAATTACTGGTAGATACCGGGGCTGACCACACTATGGTGGACCAGGCGTTTGCCAACTCTCAGCAATTAGACCAAGTGCCCAGCAGATTCAAAGCAGTACAAGTAGCTGACTCCTGCAGAGTTGCCATCACCCACAAGACGGTACCCTTCTCTGTGATAATGGGGAACATCCAGGTTAAGCTTGCTGGGCCAATCATGGCAGGGCTCAGCCACAACGTAATTGCTGGTCTTGACTGGCTTTGGCACAACTGTCCTTAAATCAATTGGGATACCTCTGTCATCACCCTCAACAGAAATAGGGTGGGGTTCCAGATTTACCCTGTGGAAATGAGCAAGTTAGCACATGATACTGTGTTCTTCAGAATAACAGAAACAGGCTTGTACAATTTCAAGGGGGGAAACTAGACTTTAACCAATGCTCAGTCAAAGTTATCCACGCCAAACTTTCTGAAGTCCCTCCCTTGACCACCTCACCACCACCAGTGCTTCCTGCACTCCTTGAGGAGTACAAGGACATATTTAGTGAGACATTTGAACAACTACCTCCTCCCCGGGAGATCCAGTACGCTGTACAACTTCAAGGATTGTTACCTAAAAAACAACCATTATACTGTCTTACACCAAAGGAAGATGAAACCCTCCACCAGCACCTTGTGGACGCGCTCAATAAGGGCTTCATTTGCCCCTCCCTCTCTTCATATGGGGTGGCTGTCTTCTTTGTAGCTAAGAAGGTCAGGTCCCTTTGCCTGGTCACAGACTCCTGCGCCCTAAATGAGGTGACAGTCAAGAAAAAGTACCCCCTGCCGCTGATTGACAACCTGTTTGATACACTTGCAGGTGCAAAGGTCTTTAGCAAGATTGATCTCACTGTGGGGTACAACCAGGTCCGCATTGCACCAGGGGATGAGGCAAAAACTGCCTTCTGCACACGCTACGGGTTGTTTGAGTGTCAGGTCATGAACTTTGGAATGACCAATGCTCCCTCCACCTTTGCCATGTTGATGAAAAAAGCGTTTGAGGAACTGATTGGGAAATGTGTGGTTGTGTACCTTGACAACATTATTGTCTTCAGTCAAGATCAAACCACGCACCTTCAACACCTCTGTGCCGTCCTTGACACCCTTTGGAAAAATCAGCTAAAAACTAAACCCTCCAAATGCGAGTTCCTCAAGTTGGAGTTGTTATTCCTTGGGTACACCATCTCTGCCCAAGGCATAAAGCCCGACCATGCCAAAATCAAGGCAATCACCAGTATGCTGCCCCCACTGATGTGGGCCAAGTGTGGACGTTCTTAGGCATGGTTGCCTATGTGCATAAGTTCATTCCCAATTGCCGGGAACTAATTGCACCTCTCACTGAGCTCCTCAACACCAAACAGCGCTTCCATTGGACCCCCGTCAGAGATCAAGCCTTTGAGAAGTTGAAGCAAAGGCTCACAACAGCACCAGTACTGCAGTTCCCCAATTGAAACCGACAGTACAAACTCAAGACCAATGCCTCTGACAGGGCCATAGGGGACGTGCTAAGGGTAGAAACTGACAATGGTGTCTTCCTCCTTGTGGCATATGAGTCCATGAAACTTACTGACCCAGAACACGCTACCCCATCCATGATAAAGAATTGGCAGCCATTTTACACTATGTGGAAAAGTTGCGCTGCTACCTGGAAGGAGCTACCTTCCCACCCCGCGTTCTGATGGACCACAAGTTGCTCCAGTACTTCAACACGCAGTCCCACTTGACACGCCGCCAAGAAGGATACGTTGAGCGTCTATCCCCCTACCAGTTGCGCATCAAATACAAGCCTGGAAAGGAACTTTCACAGCTGACGCTCTTTTACAACTCTATGTAGCGTCCATCACTGGGGACAATGGTTTGGATCCAGATCTGCCCATGCTTTACCTCCGCCCTGAGGCAACTTGCTATGAAGGCATTAACTCAGTCATCATCTCCAAGTTGAAGGACAACAAAAGTCAGTTCACCACCAATGCTGGCATTGTTGCCGCCAGGAAGAGACAGGTGAGAAGACGCCTTACATTCCCACCACACAACAAGGGGACACAATATTGCACTACCACCAAACCCTGGGTCACATCAGAGGGCGCAACCTCTTTGAGATCATGAAACAGAAGGTTTGGTGGCTGCGCATGCGTCAAGACATCTTGGACCTCCTCAAAATGTACGTGTTGTGCGAAAAGAACACGTCCAAACCTGCACCCCCCAAGTCTGTCCTGCCCATCAAGGCCATGAAACCCTTTGAGCAGTGGGCCCTCAACATTGTGGGGCCACTCCCCAAAGGCAGACTGGGAAAGAAGTGCATTATCACTGCCATTGACTACTTCACTTGCTGGCCAGTGGCCTGGGCAACAACCAACCACACTGCCACCACCATCACCCGCTTTATTGGCAAGGAAATTGTGGCCTGCTTTGGGCAACCTAAACGTCTCATCACAGATGGCGGCCCTGAACTTGTTGGGCATGTCATGAAGGCATACTGCGCCAAGAATGCGCTCCAACGTATAGTTACAACACCCTACCATCCTCAAGCCAATGAACGTGTGGAACGGTTAAATGGCTCACTGGTTCAATTGATTGCCAAGCTCTCACAAGAGCACCCTAACACCGCATGGACTGAACACCTGCCCACTGCTCTACTTATCCTGCGAGCAAGAATCAACAGGGGCACAGGGTTCAGCCCCAGTACCCTGGCCTTTGGGACACCTGACAGTCTGACAGGAGTTGAACAGGGAAAGCTATGGTCCAAGGTTCCCGGCAAGCCTCCCCTAGTAACAACTTCATCCCTAGACCAATGGCATGCCAAAGCCTGGGAAATCAAACATAAGCAGATTGCAGGAGGGACAAAGCACCTCAAAGCTAGATATGCTGTAGGTGACCCCATCTAAACCCTCAATCCCAATTCTGCTAAGTTGGAGCCCAACCACCTAGGGCCCTTTAAGATAGCTGCAGTCTATGACAATCACACTTATCAACTTGAAGATGCCCAAGGAAACACCAAGAAGCTTCACCATGATTGCTTGTGCCCCTGCTGCGCCATCCCCACACAAAAGCTGTTTGTGTGGACCTTCCCAGACCTTCTGCAGACTCTGGTCTTGGTGTCTGATGACAAGCAGGGGGCAAGGGGGGTGTTGCAACCAAGTTTTCAGACTTGCCTGATAATGTATCTTACAATACACAGGGGGCGCTTGATGAGTCGCCCCTTGACGTATCTAACAACATGAACTAATCTGATGGCAATATCAAATGGCGGGTACTTCATCCTAATTAGGAGCGCTACCAATTTGACTTGCTGATCCCACACAAGTTATTCATTGGCTTCAAATCTTACATGGAACTTCCCACTATGCCACCCCCTTGTGGCCTTGTGGCTTTCCCCATATGGTATATTAATCACAATATTCTACAATAAACAATACCTTATTCTTATTATTATGTCCTTTTTATTGGACTGTTGTCTTCCCTAATTCCAAATACTGAATCCTCATTGGTTCAGTTGCAACACTTGGACCCCTTCTTGACCCACCCATGCCTAGACCTGAGTGAGGAGGAAAACAACAATTTGCTGATGTAGAAGAACTGGACGTTCCCAGTATCCTTTAGTGCCATATATATCTCAGCATAAATGTGTCAATCCTTGATAGTCTTCTCATTGCTTCTATTGTACGTCAAAACTCCCAGTACTTTCCAGGAGAAGCCCAAATCAACCATTGTTTTATAGACAAGGGTTTTGGAAACAGAAAGCCTGAACTCTATGGCAAGCATTGATTGGACAGCAAATGAGTCCAGGTGGCAATCCTTGGCTATCCACTGTTTTATTGCGTCAATATGCACAGGCTGCAAGAGTTTTGGCTGCCGCTTAGCCTTGGTGGATTTGGCAATTTGCCCGGTGTTGCCATACTTGGTGTTAATGTTGGCAATGTATCTGGCAGTGACACCAAATTGGAACACAATATCCTGAACCACCATTCCCCCGTTCAAGCAGTTGAGAAGAGCTTCATGCTCACTATCTGTCAACCAACGCCGGCCCTTGGCAGGTACCACGGCATCCTGGCTACCAGGCTCAACACAGGGAATGGGGACCTTTGTGTAGAAGGTGGGATCATGCTTGCTTGCAGTGGCGCTGTCAATGGTTGAATACACAATAGGTGTAGATGATTCCTCAGTTGTGGCCAATGGCTGATAGGAGGTATCAAAAATGCAAGGGTAGGAAGTAGCAGCTCTTGGGTCAAGAGTGCGGGGCCAGGTGACAACTGGGTAAACGGTGGAGGTGTAAGTAACCTAAGTGTTCCTGGTGACCCTGGTGTAGGAGAATTTTGTGGCAGGCCTTGAAAGTGGCTTCTGCCTGGGATTCAAGCTGGTAGTTCTGGCTTGGGATGCAGGAGGTGGTTGGCTGGCTCTGACACATTGGAAGGCCTGTGTATTGGCATGAATCCCCTCAAGTTGGGTTCTGGGTCTGTTCTTGGACCCTCTGGGACGCCCTTGTGGACAGGCTGCCCCGCAGGCTGGTGCAGGAGCTGGTTGGGAATGAAATTGATGGTCCATAAAAATAAAATAAAAATATATTTTAGATTAAATATGTATTTATTTGGATTTATTGGTTTAGTTGTGGATAGTTATTTTCTATTGAGTTAGCCTTGATTAGTAACAGAATTTTTATATCTGTGATTTGAAGTGAATAATATTGTATCCTTTCCATTTCTGGATGATTTTAAAGTTTAATCACTTTTTATGTCTAAACATGGTTATTGAGATTGAAATTTTAGTTTGATTTTAGTTGTAGTGGAGCTTCTTGATTTGGGTTGGTGTTTCCTAGTATGCTTACTGTACATTAAATTGGATTCCAGTTCCCACAATTAATATCTGAGTTTACTAGTGGCATTCAAAAGTGATTTGAAATTTGGTTCATGGATTTGACAATCCCGCAATTTCAAAAACATAGTAAGCTTAATGAAATTGGCTGATGGATTTGAACACTTCAAATCTGCTTCCAGTTAATTCATTTTGTCCATTGGAAATATGCAGTTTGACTTGAACTTTGTAAAGTGTCTATGGGTTCCCACATTTTCAAATATTTAAATAAATTACTCAAAGAATTCAATTTAATTAAAAAAAGGTCATCCTGCAAAAGCAATTTGAAATTTGGACCAAGGATTTGAAAATCCCGCATCTTTATGTTCAGGTTTTGAATTTACAGTATCAAAAATTGACTAAGCAATAATGCCTGGATCCTGAGCTCCTATTCCTTCTACATTGTCAAGTGAGTACTTAGTCCAGGTTGAAAAGAACCCTTGTGTGACCAACTTCTGATGACCATGCTGATAAATAAGCTCATATTGGGTGACCCTTAAATTACATCAATTTATCAACATCAACTTACAGGGGGGATCAGATGCAACCGGCAAACTGGGGCAGCTGTAACTCATTTTCAATCAACTGTTTAATTAAAGTCTGTCAAATCAGTCAGTTTTGTTAAAGGGTTTTCAGCCTTCCGAGATTTTTTACTTGGCCAAATAATTCCCAGCATTATGGAACTTACTGTGACAGTTGTACTTGTTGCAGAACAGCAGGGGAGGTATGGTGACCTGAGTTCCTTCTCTACCAATGGTCTCAGTTTCTCTAGTTATGGCTTCTGGGTCGTAGATTAGGATTTCCTCTAGGGTGAATTCTAAATACACCAGGTTGGGTGGGTATTATGTGAAATGTACTGGGCCAAAGTGAGCTCCTGGTGGACAATATAGTTTGGGCAGTTGGTCTGAAGTTTCTTGGGGTTGTTGGGTGTGAGGTACGGAACTGCAGGAGGTATAATGTAAATGAAATAGAGCTAAAATCAAATATAGAATAACCTGGTTAAATCAAAGGTTCATGTCACTTAATTGCAAGAATGACAATGGGCAAATTCCTGGCGGCCCAGGGTATAAGTATACCCATCTGCCATGGAGAAACTTTTACAATCTCTTTTGGACCTGATGATACCGTCTACCAGGGGTTTGCAGCCCTTGGTGGAATCCATTGCAGAAGATATTTCATTGGCTGGCTCAAACTGAGAAGACCCAAATTTTCTTTTGGGTCGCAGGGTTGGTCAACCTTGGGTGGCCTGTGTTCCACAGGAAGTCTCTTTGCTTCCCCTGTCACGGTGGCCCAAGTTATTTCAGGATCCTTGGCTTGGCCTGTGCTCTCATTGGTTGAGTTAACAGAACCTTTGGCATGGGAGGCCTTGAAGCATGTAATTCTTGTTCATCCAAACTCAGGAGATTACCCAAAGTCAAATCCCACTCTGGTTTGAGTCCAGGAAATTGCAGGCTGGCGGCCCACAGGGTGTCAGGGTTTGAATCCTGTAGTTGAGGTTTTCCAGTAAGCATAGTCAATAGGAGTTTGTCACTTGTGACATTTAGGCTGGAAAATTGTATTTTGTTTTTCTAAGTCTAGAATAGATTTGGACCCCTGGTTAATCCCTGGGTCTATTTTTACATTAGGTGACTCACCCTGGGCCAGGTTTGGCTTTTCCTATGTGACCTGAGACCCATTTCCACCTTGGTGGGTAGCCGGCTGGCTGGCAGGAGCCTGAGCGGCAGGGGGCTGGTAGTCAGGGCTGGTGGCAGATGTCTGCTCTCCGGTTGTGCATAAATTATTTTTCTTCCCATTATGCTCTGTTTTTTATTTTAACTTGTTGTTTTGAATTAATTGTTTAACTAATAGAAAGTGTTGGTTGTAGCGTTGGCTGGAAAGTAGAATTTATCTCATTTTCCCCATATTGGGAGTAGGTTGGTAATTTGGGGGTTAGTGCCAGAAGTGATCCTGAAATTTGAACACCAGCCACCCATGCACAAAGTAGGTGCACCTTTATATTGAGGGAAAGCCCTGGCTGAAGAAGCAAAAATGGGTTTACCTAGCAGTGTAATGCCCAGCAGTCAAACAAGCGACTCTGTGATGAAACCAATCAGTGCACACCAAGATAACAGCTGTACATCAGAGGCACATTCCTGTCTCTGGCAATAACATCACACCCTCTGTTACAATCAATTGGGCTCTGGTAGATCAGCTTATTAGGATCACAGCAAGGGCCAGAGGTCCACAGCTAGACATAAGGCAATTCACACACACCCAGAGTGTTACATATAGTACCACTCATGGGCATCACAAACACACATTAAACTATAAACAATAGTTCTTTAAAGCCTAGTGAACAGAGAATTATCACAATAAACACAACATTCTTATAGCTATTTTGTCAAACTTGACCCTCATGCCAGGCAGGCAGAGCTCACCATAAGATTGATGCTAACTTGAAGAGGTACAACACTGATCTTCCAAACCAGGACCAGGTGTCAGCAGCAGGAACTATAGAATCTATTACCCCTGAGAGAATGATATATACTATTCCAAAATAACTTGTTGGTGTTGTCCATGGGAAGTTCAGTAGTGAACACGGACATGGGCTTAGAGATGAGAGGGATTGTTTGCTAATATGTTCTCTGTGGTATATCTTGGATGCTCTGGTTTTAATGGATACTCAGTGAAGTGAACAGAATTGTAGAGAGCATCTTGTGGATGAAAAAAATGTGGGCAGTGAAGCAGGCGGGCCAGAAGGATCATTGTTGAACTGGCAGATTACTATGATCAAATACAGTAGTAATTGGGAAACCCAGTATTACATAATATTTATTTTAAAATGGACAGGCAAAACACCCAGGTTTAAGGGCATAAAATAGTACAGGTGCAGGGTGAGCATTAATTGGCTAAATTCTTCATAAGGGTTGAATAACTCTTTTATTTTAGAGCAGCATTCTTGGTGACAACTTGCTGGTCAGCACCTTCTTCAGAGACAGGGCTCTGATTGGCTACCAAGGCAGACATCAGGCTCATTGGGCCAATAACATGGGTCTTTTGCCTTCATTAAGCAATTTATTGTGGTTTTTGGTAAGTGCCACCACTGGTAAACTCGTGCTAAAGTCTTTATTTTCAAAGGCATCTATGGTTCAAATCTGGGAGGATTCAGCCCCAAAAAACGTGTGCAGACAGCTCTCTGGTCCTCAGGGATATCAGCCTGCAGTCCATTTTGGCCAGGGGTTGAATCCTATACAAAACCTTGAGTTTTGAAAAGGGAAAATGTCATTCCTGACACTAAAAATACAGAGTATAGCCAAGTAACCAAAGTTGATAACCCCATCAACTTCACACATTATAGAAAAATATGAGATTTTACTATGTTAAGAAAATTAAGGAAGACTATGATATTAGGCCTGCCATGAGGTAGCTGGTTGAGCATCCTCTGTGCATTTTGAGATAAAGTGAAAACTGGGATGTTTATTTCAGCTGTAACACTTCCCAGTTGTCTCTCTAGTCCTTTTTGTGACTAAGTTCAATGAAAATTGCAGGGCATGCATTAACTTTACACACTTTAACACTATCACTGGCCCCAATTATTATCTAATACCTCTAATAAATACCATCTTTATCATGATTTTAATTGCTAAAGTGTTATTGAATTTAGACAGTAAAAATGGCTTTAATCAAGTCACTGTGCTCATAGAGCACCAAAAGTTTACAGCTTTTAAGCGTCACTTTAGAGTAATTGAGTACAAAAGTATGTCTTTTGGATTAAGAAATGCTTTATATGTATTTCAGTATCTGATAGATTCTGAGCTGGGTGATCTCAAGGGCCAGTGCAGTGTTTCATTCATGAAGGATATTTTAGCATTCTCCAAGGACCACACTTTTTATCCAGCCAACATTTACCAAGCTTTAGAAGCTCTTTCAGAGGCTAACCTTAAGCTGAAGCTGAAAAGATAAAATCAAAAAGAAGGTCTCTGTTAGAGTTGTGAAAATCCTTTCTGAATAAAAAGTGGAATTATTGAAGTAAATGTGATGGATCTAACAGCTAAGTTGGATTCCAAAATCCCCTATTGGATAACTGTTTTATCTTCCCCTTCTTTACCCAATCATCTTCCTTATTTCATATCTGTTATGGACTTTTCATATTTCTTCTTAAATTCTACCACAGCAGCTCGCAGAGATTTATCTTGGTTTTCTAAGATTTACATTAATTAGCACAGTAAACATCAAAAATCCTCATATTTTTCATGAAATTTTTTTTGAAAGTTAGTTTTAAACTTTGAAAAGATAAAATTATGAGGGATTATTTTCTCTTGGTGCTCAAGGGAATGCTGGAGCTAAGATTTCCATAATTTATCTTACTCACTGCTCCATCTTGCTGATATTGATCATTAGCTCCAGGGTTTATGGTCTTCCTTCATCAGAAGCTGGTTACTGTTGTTTCTGTTGCAGTGGTTTGGGGCCTAGCCTGGTCCATCTTGCCCAATGCCTTTGTGGCAAAGTGGAGCCAGCCCCTGTTTTTCACAGTAAATTTCTCACACCAACATCAAAAAACAGAAATAAAGCTGTACTGAAACTTTAAAATATGAATTTTCTGAGAGCAGGGATGAATTGAGCTAGCAATTTAAATACCAAGAGGGTAAACAGAAGATGAACGTGGTTAACTGAGAAGAAGAGATTGATTGCCAAGGAAGAGAGGGCTTCATGATATTGTGTAAGAGCCTTTTAAAACCAAGTCAAGACCAAATGAGAGTAGGGAGTATCAGGGAGACTTGATACCCCATATAACTGACCATTTTTATAGTATTATTTGGGATATGATAGTATATATTGCAAGTAGCTTAAAACATCTGAAAACAAGTTTTCAGCTAGAAAAGAGAGAAGTTAAGAGGGTTAATTCAAATTTTCACTTACTTTTGATTGGCTAGAAGTGAAATTTTTGCTTATCTGCCATATTTTTGCTAATTTCATTTATGATATCATAGTTTGTGCCTTTTGAGATTCTGACCGGTTGACTGCTATTGTGTAGGGGCTTAGATTTCTCAACTGTGATCCTCTTAAGTTTTATGGGACAAATATTAAGGGCTCAGGATGGTTATCAGCAGGGGCTAACAGTAGTCAGCTGTAGTAAACTTGACTGTATTAATGAAAGAGTGAGAATTCAACTGTGGGCAAGTTGACACTTTTTAAAATTCCTAAATGGCTTTTTACTAAATTTTCATTGCTTTTTCTTGACTTTTATAGTTGAGAGAATGGATAGTAAGCCCTTTATCTAATCATAACAATCTTTAAGCCCATATAAATCTTTTGAATCCAACTTTAAAATTTAAAAAGCATTGACTTAGCCACAGTTAAACTCTCACTTTTTCATTCATGCAGTGAAGTTTATTATAGCTGCCTACCAGTACTCATTCCTTACCAGTCACTGGGTTTAAATCTTTGGCAGTCTTCAAGGCCTTGACAGCTGTCTGCTCTGTTTGGCGTCTTTCTGTAGGACAATCTATTCCTGGCAAATTTTTCACCACTGTGGCAGCCCCTTTGACTGGTAACAGCATCTTCAAGTATGGCCGCATGATCTGCCCTGGCAAGCTAGCAGCAATCCAAGACTGGCCATGCCTCACAAACCGTACTGAACTCAATACTTCATGGATACAGTTAATTTCTAGGTGCTCTGCAAACAGCCTTGCTGAGATAACTGTTCCCCTAAACAAACTAACCAGACATGTTTCTTTTAAATACAGTAGCCTGAAAGAGGCTGCCTTCCCAGAAATTGAGCACCTTCTCACCTCAGTAACAATGTTGGCCCACCCAGATCCCTAGAAGCCTTCTATATCAAAAAACAATGCACCAACTCCTGCTGCAAGTGCAGTTTCCCTTCAAAAGGGGGCAGACAATTTTTAACATCACATAGATCCCTTCACTAAGAAATGCTGCCTCTAGAACCAGCTACATAGTATGCAATGGAGCGTTTTCAGCAGCTGTAGCTACTCTTGACCACCAGCAGCACCCTCAACTATATGTCTGAAACTTGATTACTGTTCAGATGAGCTGCCATGCTCTGGGTTACCCCAAGGGACCCATAAGATTTATCAACAATTGCATCCTGACACCTTGGATCTTTCTAGGCATGTGCTCACAACTGCCTATAACCAGGTTGGTTGAACTCTGTTTCAGATATGTTAAGTGAAGACCCTGGCTGTACAGGTTTAGAAGAGGCATTGGATGTTTATGGTGCAGCAACCATAGGGTTCCCAGATGGGTTGCTTCTGTCTCCCCCCTGACCCCTATGGCTAAGGATCAGGATGGGCAAGGCTTACCAGGCTTCAGAGAGGGTTTTCTTGTGGGCTTAAAAGATGAGAAGCCGTTTAAATCCTTGGCTTTACCTTCCAGCAAGGCTGGGTCTCCTGTGGAGGCTGACTCTGGGTCCCTGCAGGGAGATGGTTTGCAGAACCCCTTAGCCTAAACCATAAGCATCTTGGGGCAGGCCTCTGGGATATCAACAAAGCTGTGGGGCTGGCTTTATCATGAGCCTTGCCAAGTCGGAAGGTTGTGAATTAATTGTGGTGGCATGTAAAGCCAGCATTGAAAACCTGTGAGGGCCTGCTGCTTATTAAACATGTGAGAAGTACTATTGGGGTCAAACTTCTATTATAGCTTAAACTACCATACCTGAAGGTAGCTTTGTTTATGAGGGTTGAAATTGGGGGAAAGAGAAAGAAGATTATATTGTTAGTGACATAATTTTGAAGCATAAGGTGAAAGCTGTAGCTCATTATTTTGCTTGTAATTGGGGTTGCCAACAAATTGTTATTGCTTAAGAAAAGTTGTCATGCTTGATGAAACCTTTCAGATGCAAGTTTAAGCATTGATCACTGTTCTGCACTTAAGAGTTACACTTGCATCAATAGGCATCTTTATGCGTCATCTTATTCGTGTATCCTGGCATAATTAACATTCCTGTTGAGCAGTTCCTAATGTTTCTACTGTTTGGCCTAGGTTAAGGATATTTCCTGATTTTCTGTTGGACAAGGATTTATAGATTTGATGTCAGGAGAACTCTGACACCATGGCCTTCAAGCTAAATTTTTAATTGCTGGGGAAATATCTAACTATATTACATCTGAATCCTGTTAAAATTCCGGAGCAGTCGTTTTATAAACAAAGCAATCAGATCCAAGTTTTCAAATTCAATAGGCAGCAAGCCCAAAGTCAATCAGATCAGGATCTATAGGGTGATATAGTTCTTTCAGAGCCATCACCTGTGTTTTCAAGGAATGCGCGTGTAATCTTTTGATCGAGCTCGATATACTCCTCAAGCTTCTTGAAGGGCTTGGGATCAAGATCTACCACCCCTAGCTGATAGGCCCACACCAGCTTGGAATCAGACGGGGCTAGTTCCGGCTCCAGTGTGAACTGTCTGGACTCACCTCTGATCAGATGTTTAGACGTATGGAGTGCATAATACCTTGATTGGTTGGAAGTGAAAGAAATGATGACGGAGCAATCTTTGAAGGTTGCAGAAATCAGAAAAGAATGGACAAGGGCGACCTTTTCTGAAGGAGATAATAGAGAGATGTCTTTTGCAGAGGCTTGCTCTGGTGCTGAATCAGGGTTAGTAGCCAGACAGGAGTAAACCTTTTAAATAGCTTTGAATTAACTCTTTCCACTGCTGCTCATTGGCTTCGCTTATGGCAGACTTATCCATCGTCTCTAACATTTTATAAATGCCTTCTACATCGTAAAGGTCAAAGTCTTGCTGGAGGGCTTTGATTCTGTTGAGGACACCGTCTTGGGCAAGAACAGATGCCAGCATCTTTTGCAGCAGGAACTCGCTTCAAAGATAAGAAGAAAGGTTTGAGACAAGGTTACTCCTGTGAGTCAAATTCCTTGGATACTTCTTGGGATGCCTATTCCAGCCTGAGCCAAGTCAATGTGAATAATGCTTACAGTGCCAGGATCAGTTTCGATCCCGTCAAGAAAGCACCGCAGATTGTTCTGGGGGGTTTCAAAGAGCTGTTGGACCGCCCGGTACTTCTTGAGAGGATCCGAGGCAAAAAGGAGGAGTGGGCAAAATCTGCTCGGGACCTTCCCATCCTCGATGGCCTTTAATTTTTGGTGCATGCAAAATCTGCAGTTGCTTAGTTTGGGGGATTCAGGAGGTAGATGTTTCCAAGTGGGAAGGAAACCCCATTTGGGCTATGCCGAGTCAGTATTAAGCTTAAGCAAAGGGCAACTTTAATCTCTACTGAGAAGGTTCCAGATGACCCGCTCATGCGGAGAAGGTTTGTCGTTAATGTCATTTGTTGAATATTGGTATCGATATGCTTATGTCGACGAGTAGCTGGACGGACCTTCAAGGCTTCGGAGTTCAACTTTGAGAGAAATTCGCTGCCGACGGGAATTGAGATCTAGCATGGTTTAGTCATCTTTAGGCCGGGTTCCTGCCTTTTCTTGTAGATATTGTTTGCCAAGCAATGGGCATACAACTAGCTCATAGAAAAGCTTCTGGCGAGAAGCTTTAGCTTCAGCGGGGTTCTCTCTGCTTGGAGCCCCGGGTATGCACTTTGGCAATCGAAGGACAAAGTTTCGCTTGGAAACGATAAGATAAAATAACTAGCCAGGCTTACGTATTTTAAAGAGGACCCAATATAAGAGAACACAATGTTTTCATTTCCTTCCTGCAAATACTGCCAGGAATCTATAGAATAAAGGCTGGGTTCCATATCCATCTTCCGTTACTCTATAAAGCAAGATGCATCAGTGGATTTCGCTTCACGAAGGTTAGTGCTGCCTTGAGATCTTTGACAGGAGAGTTTAAATAAAGCCTTAGGAAGCTGCAACAGAGCGATAAAGGCTTTTTTTGACTTTTAAAGGTGGACTAGAAAATATTACAACTTGCTGTAAAAAATGACTGATAGGATTATGGCGAGTTTTTTTAGTTGATATATACCGCAAAAAAGATGTCAAATAAGAATATACTGATAATCAATTTGATACCAAGTATTATTAACGATTAAAGAATTGTAGATCTCCTTAAAAATATTTGTCTCGAAACAAGCAAGTTCGATTTCAATTTGGAGCTCAAGCTCTTGAGTTTGGGCTTTATTGTACCTGAAAGTGATATCACTAGGAAGTGCAAAATAACTAACTGCTATATATATAACAAGTAATTTCATTACCTTAATTCTTTAATCAAACTGATAAAAATACTTGAAGGATCAAAATCTTTACTAACTTGAGGTATAGGTGTCTGATTGGGAACAAAGTTAACGTCATGAGAAACAGCTTTACCCTTTATGACGACATATTTTAGGTTAATTCATTCGAAATAAAATGTTTAGGCCAATACTTCGGACTTTGATATCATTTTGATGAGACAGAAGAGATTAGAACTGTTCTGCTGGGTCCAAGGTGAGTGCAGCTTAGAGACTTCCAGGAGCATAAAATTTTACTAGTGTTACCATACTCCATTTATATATAATCAACTTTCAACCGGGAAAGAAATCATATATAGCGACATGGAAAGCCACGATCCCATCCTTGCGCTAAAGGCCAAGGTGGAAAAGAATCTTAGCGATATATCCCAGTCCCATGGCTTCAAGTCAAGGAAGCTTGTTTTAATGAACTTCACGGGTATCTCTAGTCGAAAATCCCTAACCAAGAATAGAAATCCCGCCCCTTCCAAAAGATTTCAAGGAGGTTGAGTGGGGAAAGTTGGAAGCGGCCGTAAAGACGATTTTCAGCAAGATCCCTTGTAGGCACTCTCTACAGGAGTTGTACAAGGTTCGGATTTTTACTCAATAGTGTGCTTCGAGGGCTCTTATTTTGGATGGACAAAATTTTCTTGCTTTTCTCTAGTGATGAACTTTTTCAATATTATATCTATAACTTAAAATTTTATAAGGCCAGTTGAATATATAAATATAATGTTTTTCTTTTAGTCGTGTGAAAGCCTATGTATTTTGGGTCATGGCTCGTTCATGCATGAACAGCTGCACCAGATCTTTGATCTTCATGTTATTCAGCTACTCGAGAACTTAAGAAGGTATATATAATCTAGCTCTTAAAAATCCGGCTTTCACCGTGGTTCGAAAGGTTCCTAACGTCCCCTCTTTTTAGAACGTACACAGCTAGCCTTGATTTTGTGGTGCAAGTTCAAACTCACTGGGTAGAATTTATTCATCAAATGGTATTTCTCAGGTTATTCGGGTTACTGACCTTTAGTCTCTTATTCGGTCAATATTCACTTACATGGATCGGGCATATGCACTTCCAACCGAGGGCGTAACATCCATATGGTACACTGTAGGTTTAGCTTTTCTAATTGTATCTTAGGGATATGGGGTTGAATTTGTTTCGGTGTCATGTGCTAGAAGCACCTGATGTTCGTAAGCAAACCATGGAAATTATTTTGGATCGAATTGGCAGAGAGAGGTAACACGTTTATGAATGTTTCTTAGCATCATTAGGGAAGGGGAGCTGGTGGATAGGAAACTGATTCAAAGCCTGCTCAGGATGATTCATGACTTAGGGCTTTACGATAAGGAGTTTGAAGTTCAGCTTCTCACTCAAGTCGAAGTCTTCTATCGCTCCCAAGCATCGACGCTTCTTCCAAAAATGAACCTTGAGCAGCACGTTACTCATGTCGAACAGCAGATCTCCCAGGAGGAGAGCCGGATTCAAAGCTACCTTGCACGGACTACTGGACGACCATTACTGGACGTGGTTTATACCGAACTGATAGTTACACCAGCACCGAGTTTCCCAGCAAAGGGGTTTACCGATGCGCTTTATCGCACCCCCAACGTTCCGCTTCTAGGGCGGCTGTATAATTTGTTTGAAAAGGCAGAAGCACTGCCATTATTCAATACCATGTTCTACGAGGAAATATTGGTAACGGGTGTGCTCTGCTTTGATTAATTTGTAGATACTTGGCAAAGAGTTGATCAAGGATCCTGGCCAGGACCGTGACATGATTCAGAACATCACCAACTACCGAGAGACTCTGCTGAAGCTGGTGCAGACCTCCTTTAATAACACGGTTGAAATCCAGCGCATGCAAACCCGTGCATTCGAAGTGTTCATGGCTTCACGTGGCTCGATGCCGGCAAAACTGCTGGCCAAGAGCATTGACTTGGTCCTACGTACCGGCAACACTCGCATGACAGATGTGGAACTCGACAACAAACTCGACCAGATGTTCCAGCTGTTCCGTTTCATCCAAGGCAAGGATGTATTCGAGGCATTCTACAAGCAATCGCTGGCCAAGCGATTGCTTCTGTCCCGCTCCGCTTCCTATGATTCTGAGCGAGTCATGATCAGCAAGCTGAAGCGACGTAAACCAATTATCCACCCCAACCTTAACTCCTCTTCCAGAATTAGGCACGGAGTATACCGATAAGCTAGAGGGAATGTTTAGGGACATGGAGTTATCGGATGAGTTGACGAAGCAATACAACGTAAGCCAACTGCAATCAAAACTAACGCATCAGGATAAACGCCTCACTCCCCTGAGCTTTGATCTCACCGTCAATGTGTTGACTCAGGCTTACTGGCCCACATATTCGCCTGCGCTAGTGCAGCTTCCTGGCGAAGTATAAAATATTCCGATTTATGCTAAATAGGCTTTAGATGGAGAAGGCGCTTGTTGACTTTTATTCCTTCTACAACAACCGACATTCTGGACGGCGACTCTTCTGGCAACCGGGCTTATCTAAATGCTCCGTTATTGCCACATATGCCGAGGTATGCTAGCACCCTTGCTCCTAAGCTCACTTGATAGAAAGCCAAGGAGTTTGTAGCATCCTTGTATCAGGCCATGGTTCTTCTGCTCTTCAATGACACCGACCAACTCACCCTACGCGCCATCCGTGAAGCCACCGGGCTTGGTAAGCTGCCATTATGATCCAACCTCACGACTGTCTAGATTCTGAGCTTCTGAAACCCACACTCCTTTCCATGTCTACGACCAAAGTAAATATTTTAATTAGACAATCTTCCAAAGGAACAGCAACTCAGGAAGAAAAACTCAACGAGGATGAAGTCTACCGTTATAACCCCATGTTTCGACACACCAACGTGCGCATCAAAATCAATGCATTGCAGCTCAAAGAAACAGTAAGCCCCGCTAAGACCTGTCTAACCTTTAGGTGCGTGGTGACAATAAGATCCAAGAGATGGTAATCCACAACCGCATGTTTCTTATCGATGCGCTCGTTGTCCGCCTCTTGAAAACCAAGCAGCGAATGAAGCATCTGGAAGTCATGACTGAGGCTTTAAGGCTACTCAACTTTCCAGTCGACCCCCAAGACGTCAAAGCAAGAATCGATAACCTCATGGAGCGAGAATTCATAGAAAGAGATGAACACGACCCTGAGGTGATCATTTATGTGGCCTAGCTCCACGCCTTCATATAAATGCATGTCTCTGCTGATCAGGCCCTTGCTTTTCATCTTGAGCCCGACTTTATGCTATTATAGCCTTGCTACAATTATATGATGTACCTTAGACTGCTTAAGCAGTGATTTCGTAGATACTTCATACAGAAAGCTGTTTTGCCGTTGCCAGTATGTTTTAAATGTGCATTAACATTCAATTCAAACAAATCACCAACATTGTTCACTTCACCCATAATTCCATTTAAAGTTGACTGCTAATAGATTATTACATCATCAATAACCGATATCAAATATTTAATCCTTCTAAAGCCCGCTCAAGGATCTATTGTATAGTTGATTGGGCTCATTTAAACCTTTCAAGGCCTGCTTGGTCAATCTGCAGCTGCTAAATTTTGAACCCCACTATTTGACTTGGTTCCTATCATCTCCAACCACCAGATTCCTTGCTGGAGACACTATTTGAGAAACAATAGACCCATACTATCCCAGTAGGAGCTTCATCCAGGAATCTCAGTACCGTTATTATTTAAACCCCGAATATCTGTCATCTATAAAAAACCCCACTCACCCAAACTTTAAAGCTAGCCTCTCCATCCCCTTAAAACTGCCGTGCTGGCCGGTAAAAAGATCAAGCTCCAAGAACCACCCATAAAGAACATGATCCAATGAAAAGCCTACCATATCCTCCCAGAAACCCCGTACACCTTGGGCATCCTGCACTGAAGTGAGCTGGATACCCCTAATCCAAGAGATTTAAAGGTCCTTACCAAGTTAACCCCATCAGCTTCGATATCCCGATGCAGGCCGATTCACCTTACTGCCATTGAGGTTCAGGGATGCTAACAGGATCAGTTGCTAACCCGATCTCCAACCATTTTTTAAGAGCTTAGATAATCCCTAACCCATCCATCTCATAGTGTGAGAGAGGGGGCTAAACTAACTAAGTTTGGCTCCCATCCTGGTGAGATAAACCATCAGGATGCTGCCCAGTGGAGTACTGGGATGGCCACTTGGAGGGGGGACCAAAGAGAGGACGGGGGGACATCTGAGGAAAGTGTGCATTCAACCCCATCAACACTAGCCCAGTGAGTAACCAGGGTGTGCAAGTGGGAGCAGGGGGCAACACCACAGGGGCTAGGAGGGGCACCAGATTATCTTTGCCCAAGCTAAGAACAGTAGACACTGACTCCACCTCTAATGTGGGGGCTGGCACAGCGTAATCTGCGTCTGAAAGTTCTAAGTTGTCACAAGTCAGACTCTTGACAATTGTCTCACCTGAAACAAGAAGCTCACCAGGGAGGCGCAGGAGACTCAAGGGATTATTCCCCACAAGGCGAGCATAAGTAGAGAATTGCAACAATAGGTTGGGGGCAGTTGCCCAGAGAAGGAACACAAAAGGAATCATAGTAAATACCACAAATTTAAAAATAGGGAGGATCATATTAATGATCTACAGAAAATTCTGAATCTGTGAGTGCAATTTTTGGTCCAAAATCAGTAAGATTGGGTTCCATGAGGGTACCTGCAAGAAAAACCAAGGAAAGAACAGCAGGAAGCGTCTGGGAGGCTTGGCAATGGTCTTGGGTGGCTTGGGCTAGGCGTAAAAGAGAAAGCGGGTTCAAAAACAGTTGATTTTAAAGAAAATTTTGAAATAAAACTAGAATTTATAGAAGTTTTTGAATTAAATATTTAAGTTCAAAAATTAAATTATGAGAGTGTAAAATAAATACACAGCAATTAAGTGAAAAACTAAAGTTACAGGCTTCAAAAAGAAAACCAGGTACAAAAGTACAACACAAAGGTAAGGTTTGGGGCAGAGAAAGACTAACACTTTGTTTAGAAATTAAAGCAGACTCTACAGAGTCTACAAAAATAATAGCAAAGTTGAAAGGAACTGTTTCCAGTTTTAATGATTTTGAAAATTGACAAGCAGGGGACACAAAGTCCCCTGGCATTGTTAAAAGGGGAGAATTGTCAGGAAATGACCACATGGCCACTTTAGCTAGCATCTGATTGGCAGGAAGAGAAATTTTGCTGGACAAGGCCAGAAGCACTAGAAGGTTTTAAGTTAATTTCTGCGGCTCCACCTGATTGGCTAGAGCCCAAGCCTGGCATTTGGGATTCACTTGAATTTCTGGTTGTTGATGTGGCTTCATTTGACTGGGTGTTTCTGATAATTTTTAAAAGAGGACGACACCATGACAACAAACAATCCAAATCAATCAGCATTTCTTCCCAGGCCGCAACATCCAAAGCCAGGGAATCTTCAGGGTAGGCCAGAACAAATATCTCATCAACAGTATGAGCTAAATCTTCTAGAGAATTTCGTGGCTTGGCTGTTATTTTTGGCCTTTTTTGGTGCAGCGGGAAAAAACAACTCAATCTAAGGCCAAGGGTGGCAGTGGATTTACACATAGCATATCTTTTACTTGCCCAGGCTACCTTTAGCCCAGGTGCAATACACTATAACTAGTGTCTTGGTGGAGTCTGGGTGTAACTATTAAAAATCCACAAAATGGGGAATAAAATACCAGATCATCAAATGATTGAGAACAAATCAGGCTGTAAAGTTGAAATCCACAGGCAAATCTTCAGGCAGAGGGGCAATACAGCCAAAGAAAACTCAGGCTGAACAGAAGAAAAATGTCAGTTGAGAAATGTTAGCCAGACTTTGCAATTATACAGCCTGACAACCAGCCCCACAGCTTCTTTGTTTGCAAAATTGGGGGTCCAAAATCAGCCCAGAAACTGCAAAATTGAGGTCATAAACTGGGAGGTACCACACAGACACGTAAACAAGAAGGAAATCCACCTTTGGGGGATAAGGATCTGCAAAATTAAACCTTGATATTGGGTTAAACATCATAGTGTTTATTGAACTACTAAAGTAGTTCTAGGGAATTGGAAGCCAATATAAAAATTGCTATTCAGCTATGATGTGACCAGCCTCAATTTTTGTCACCAAGCCTCCAGAAGTTACTGAAGAATTTGTGCCACCATAATTTGACTTTGGGGCTGAAACCCACCAAACTACCTGCTTTCAAGGTTGTCTAGCCTTTTTTGACCCATTTGATGAGATTGGCAGGCCTGTCACATGCATTGCCACAACCCATTTATTGCCAACTGCTTGGTTCAGATCTGCCAGACTCTCCATGGTTTTTTTGGGGCTTGCTGCTTGGGGGCTCTCTTCCTGGGGCGGGCCATCCCATCTAAGATGGCATTATCTGTGACAACCAGAGTGGCGTTTAGCTCGTATAAAGCTGACTATCCCTTAAGAATTGCTGGGCTCTCCTACAGGTAGATGGACCCTCTTCAGCAAGGAGGCCTGACCCAACACAACAGACCCTGGTCAAAGTAGGGACACTTGATCCTCAAGCAGCAAGGAACTGAGATATTTTGGCCAAACATAAATATGCCCCCAGATCCAAATAGTGTAAACATATAACCTGAATACATATTTGGATATTCAATTAAAAGCAGGACATGGAGGTTGATGAATGGGAGCATATTTGTCAGGAATATTCCTTAAATTAACCAAATCTCTGCCAAATCACCAAGTTGGGTAAAAATAGGAGATGTCATCCCAAGAAATGCAGAATCTGAATTGGATCTCCCCCCCCATTTATTGGGGAAAATAAAATTAAAATTGAAACGGGACCTGGCCAGCCCTGGATTTATTTATTATCCAGGAAGACGCCTGACAGCACCCTCTGCCAGCCCCCAGCACCCAGCCAGCCACCAGTGAGTCTCCTGCCCGCCCACCAGCCCCTGCCAGCAAGCCCACAGCCAGTCCCCCACCCACCTGCTTGCTCCCCGGGTCCCAGCTGACTGCCAGCCTCCCACCTGGGTCCCAGTAATTACTCCCCAGCTAATCATAAGGCCCCATCTACTACAACCAATCAGAAAAGTCCCTGGCTACAAGGAAAAAATTCCGGAATAATGCCACCCCTTCAAAAGAAGGGAAAATTCAGGGTCCAAATTTTAAAAACAATTCTACCACCAACCAATGGAAATCTGGAGCCCAGGCACATGATCTGAGCTAAACTTCAGCCAAGTCAAACTTCCTGAGACCAAAATATATCATGAAAGCAATTTGACTTCCATCCTTCACCTAACACCAGGTCAACAGAAGATTATTAGCTCAACTCAAGAATCTCCAAACCAGCCACAGATAACAGAAGAACAAGAGTTTGGCCATCTTCCCAAACCCCAACTGCCATTCCTATCTTCCAAGCTTTTGGGATCCCCCATTTCCTGATTTTCACTCCCACTTGCAAATCTTTGCACAAGAGAGAGCACTATAAATAAGGGATCCATCCTCATTAATAGCTTGTGCTATTATTGAGTTTAATACCCTCAATAAAGCTAATCTTACTTAACACCTTTAAGTCTACTTTAATTAGTTTACCCTAGCCAACCACCTTCAATCCAAGGAAGGTGAACCACCTCATCTTCACAGCTGAGCTTACAGCTTGCCTTGGAATTGGAGTATATCAACAGGGATCAGAATTCTTTGGGCCTTTACCAGAAGGGTTAGGTCATAATTACTACTATGACCCTGGGCAGCTTAACTCTTCAAACACTGGTTCCTGGCCTCCTCTTGTATCACCACACACTACCCTGTCCATTACAGTGTATACCTCCCTGTACTAAGTGCTGACCTACTTTGTAGGGAGCTTTGGGAGGTGCAACATCCATGCCCAAGTCTTCTGGTGGTTAACAACCATGTATCCAATTGTCCCCGCCTTTACTGGCTTCCAGTTCTCCAATCTCCAGCCATACCTTCTTCAAGTAGTACCTACAATGTCTGGGTATTACAATATTTAACTCAACCAGAAGGTACCAGGGTATATAATCTTGTTGATCTAGCAAGGTGTGCTAAGGGGTGAAATGTTTTGATAACTATAATGTATCCCAATAGATAGTTTAGGCCATAAAGCAGAGCAGGCATGCAGCAAAGTATGGGCCTAACCTGGTCCTTATAAATATCAATCTCTGTTTCTCATGTTTCAAAGCAGCTGTAGTCATAACCTTGCCCAAATTTTTTGTACCTGTTGTCAAGTATATACTTCTGGGAAGTATATGAAACAAGATAAAGGGGGAATTTAAAAAGAGGATGATACTTTACTGATATGAGCTTAGAGAATCATACAGTATAACAAGAAGCCACATACTGCTCATGTACAATATGGTAGTCATGGGGCTTTTCCAGTTAATTTTTCATTTAGGATTTGAAATGCTTGATCCCTGTATAAGCTATATGTTTGATAAAAGTGCCACCAATTATTCATCAATTGGGGGAGCTCTTGGTGAATTGCTTTCCCAAGGGGGAGTAATTGTAGATGTTGCAGCACCGTGTAAAGTTTGGCTAACTCTCTCAGCTGGGAGAAGGGAATGGGCAGCATCAGGTATTTACCTGTAGATCCTGGAAAAGTTGAGTATTAGAGTAAGGTGTTATCTTTCTTGATACTAGATCTTACAGATAAAGAGCTGATTCAAAATCAATCCTTGGCTTTTTTACTTTGATACTGCTTAAATGCTACATCTAAGATTGATTATTTATGGATCCAAGGATGAAATAAGCAACTAACAGACCCCAGGTAAAGATAAGGATGAAGCCTAAGGCCCATGGTTTAATACATTGTCTTTGTTGTGCTGCTGCAGTTGAATTTTATACAGCTGGTTCATCTAGTTTTTGATTGTTATTTGAGTTATTTTTATCCCATGTAAGATTTGGTTCTTGGCTCTTGGCTTCAACTTTGGTTGATTTGGGGGCTTCCACTTAGTCTAGGATTTGCATGAGATGGGTTTAGAGCATATGTAATTTATATCAGACCCACAGTTATCTTCTGGGAAGGTAATTATGGTTTCATACTATAATTTTAATTGTGAGTGATTTTTTGTCTGGATTTGGCCCTTGACTATATCAGCGGCAGAGTAATGCTTTTAAACCATTTCTGACTAATTATGTTACATTAGAACAACAAATGAAAGGAATAACACCCCCAGAAAGCAAGAAACCAACAAAGAGCTTCAACCAATTCCTGTAAATGTTAGACAATCTAAATGCCAGCATTGATAATAACAGGCCAGGGCTGGAGTTGCTCAGATGACCTTAAATTCTTATTCTTCCCCCTTATCCTCAGGGGACCAACCTTGGGTCACTGGCCTGTCATTTTCTGGGATTGGGCAGGCTGCAGACCACCAGGAAAGCCCATATTAAGGTTGGCGCTAACTTGAATAGGTACAGCATAGACTTTTCCATCCAAGACTACAGGACAGAAGCCAGGATGGTAGTGTCAATCACCCCAGAATGGGGGATGTACACTATTCCCAACAACTTATTAAAATGGTCTAGGAAAAGTTCAGATGTGGTCACAGGCATTGGTTTGGGGGTGAGAGACAGCTTCATGTCTAGTTAGTAGGCAGGTAGAAAGTTGTATTTATCTTTAGATAGTAGGGGTTCAGTGATAAACCAAGGTCCCTTTCTGTTAAATCTGATCAACTATTTAGTTTGGGCCAAGGATCATGTACTAATATGTTATCAGCAGTATATTCTCTATACCTGGGCTGCAATGAATACTCTGTGAAGTGAATGGGATCAAAGGAGACACATGTGAGACAAAAACTTGCAGGCGGTGAGGCAGGTGGGCCAGAAGAATTGTAGTGGAATTGGCAGATTACTAAGATAAAATATGACAATATTTAGGAAACCAATATCATATAACCTTTATTCAAAAATAGCAATAAAGTCTGGCACAGTTTCTAATGGTTTATATAGCATCCCACTGCCAGACTTTAAATCTACTAAAGGGGAATGGTTATAAAATTAGGAAATGTGAATTTGGGTGGGCAGGACGCCCAGATTTTGGGACAGCAAAATGGCACTGATGTAGGGAGGGTGTCATTAGTTGGGTCTTCAGGAAGGGTAGCACAAATATTATTTTCCTGAGCAATATTCTTGGGAGAGGCCTTTAGGCCCATATTTTCTTCAGGTGAAGGGTCCTGATTGGCCACCAAGGTAGACATCAGGCCCATCAAACCAATAGTGATAGCCTCCTTGTCTTCATTAGGAAAACATTGTGTCCTTTGCTAGGCGCCATTTTTGATAAGTCTTTGCTGATGGCCCTCTCTTCAAGAGTAATTACCGTTAGGATCAGAGGGAATTTTATCCCAAAATAGCATGGGCAGCTAGCCCCCTGGTCCTCAAGGCTGGCAGCATGCAGGCAGTCATGAGCAGGGTTCAAAACCTGTTTCAAGTCTTGGGTTTTGAGAGGGACATGAATTTCATTCCTGACACTTCTTGCCTACTAACTATGATAAGTTAGTTATGCATTATTCACTGTCAAAGAATGGTGGCATTTAAACCACTGGTTGCTGAATCTTTGAATCATGATGACAGTTATTTTAAATCTAATGTTGGGCTTCCAACTGGTGAAAATATTCTTTTCAACCTATCAGAAGCTACAAAGTTTTGTTGAGAGAGGGAGCTAAAGTAACTAAGCTTGGCTTTCATCCTGGGAGAAAGAGCAACAATGGGGTACACATGGAGGCATACTATGGGGAGGCAGTCAGGTCCTGATATGCAGACAACTTATCCTCTTCCCTGGGAATTGGCATTGTAGAAAGAGTCATGGGGTAACTTAAAAGGCAACACCGAGAGTGTCACAGCCCATACCAGAGTCCAGATGGACTCCCACATGGGAGGTGGGCCAGTCCTGAAAGGTCATGTACACAATTGGTACAATCCTGACAATATAGTTCACAGCAGTAGCTAAGGGGCGTCAACTTCCATTATGGGGCACAACCTGATTGGCCAGCCCCAATATTTTAATGTAGACAAACCCCAACTTAATGAAGTCTTGGGCAGGAGACATGTTGGGAAAGAGGGGATTGGAAGGGATCTCCTTTGTGATAGTTGTAATTGGGCTCTAGAATGGCCAGGAGGAAAATCCAGGTGGTGAGGGTAGAACTCCAAGTCAATGGCGCAAGTTGGCTCAACCAAATAGACAGGAGCAGAACCAGGAGGGAAGAGATAGACACAGTTATATTGTGTAGTATTTATACAAAGAGATACAAACAGAATGATCATATTGGTGCAAAAATAGATAATTCCTGCAAGAAAATAATGAGTCCTGGGCATAAAGTTGTTTTTTATGATGTCAACAGTGGGGAAGACTTCTCCTCCTCACTACTTATACTTACTGGGGAATAATTAGCCTTTTGTGCCACCAGAGGCCTGGTGGCATCCTTTTCAGTGATCCCTGCAAGATGGTTTGGAAATTGCACACTGAGATCTGGGGAGGTAAGGGCATTGGCTGTTTCTTCATGGTCATGGGTTTGGCTGTAGGATGCCAAGGTGCCACAGCTATTATTAGAACCTGCAAGCGTTCAAGCGCCTGATCAAACAATTGAACAATAGCTTTCATAATTTACCATTTACTAATAGCAAAGGGACTCAATTTTGTGTTTAATTTTGGTTCTAGGGTTTTGCTTCACATGAACTTGCAAACCCCAGTCTTTTTGCAGTCAAAAATGGGGTGTTTTTCTTCTAGGAAGGCAGTTGGCAATGGCTTTCACACTGTTGGTTGTTTTATATACAGGCAGTCTAGCTGATTGTCTAGGGCACTTTGGGCCCTGACAAAGAGAGAATATTTCCATATTGTTGCAGGTGAGGCACCTGCCAATATTTTCCCCAGTAGTAAGAAGATTTTTAGCCCTACCAGGCAGGTCATCAAGTAGATAGAGGAGTTGTGTGGGATTCCCCCTCATCAGTTGGGCAGAGGAGAAAACATGTGACCAGAGATTGGGTGAAGTAGACAAGACCAGAAGCAGGGTGGGCGTCAGAAAAGACCAAAAATTTGAATACAGGGAGCAGCATTTATGAGTTCTCTGGAAAATTTGAAGTACTTTAATGGAGCTGGGAAAGTTTCCACAAGTAAAAAACAGGGATATCAAGGAAGCCACATAGAGATTTGGGAGTTCAAGTGGGCCAAAAAGCACTTGAAAGCTTTAAATAGTCAGGAGAAGGCTCTAGTGCCAAGGAATATACCTTTGAAGTTGATTGAAAACAAATATACAAAAAGAAAACTGAACTTAAAGTAGGTTTTTATAGTAAATTCTGGCCAATCTTTGAAGTTTAAACATACTTCCAAAAGTGTAAAAGGGTAAATAAACACACTTGGCATTGAAAATGACTCTAATCAAGCAGGCAAAGCTATTGGGAACCCAGGGAAAAGGACTGAGGTAAGGAAGGCTCTAATTTTTACTAAAAATTCTCAGATAAAGGACACAAAGGTAAAGGACACAACATAAGATTTATTTTAAAATTTTGAACCTTTAATGATAGAGAATAGACAAGCAGGGACCTAAAATGGGCCTGCTTATCTTTTAAAGGATACAATTTGAATCAACCATTTCACCCAAAGCTGTGGAGCCTCTTGGTTGGCTGGTGGATAATTTTTGCTGCCCATTGCCAGGGGGACTGGAAGGGGTTGAATTAATTTCTGGAAGATAATATGATTGGCCACTGCCTATTATGCATTTCTGCTGGAGTTTTGGAACTGATGAACTTGAAATTGCGGGAATTGATATATTTTGATTGGCTGGATCTAATAGTTTTAAAAAGAGGACAACATTAGGCCAAATAACAGCCCAATTTGATTAGCAATTTCTCCATCCTAGGATAGAAAGAGTTAGGCAATAAAGGTAGAGCTTGGGAAGAATATACCAGCACAAAGCGCTTGTCAACCTTGTGTGCCAAGTCAGCCAAGGAGTTTAAAGGCTTGGCCGGGCTTTGGTTTGATTTCTTTGTATGTCAAAGGAAAACAGTTACATCCAAGGATAAAGAGGGCAGTGAATTTACAGTTATCTTCTCTCTCATCCCAGATTACATTAAAAATCTCTCAAAATTTCAATAGAAACTTTTTTCTAGATATCTATATTTCCTTGAAGAATAAACACAAGTAATTCATGTCCCTCTGTTTGAGTATCTTGACCTTCTGGCCCCAGTAGTTGAAATCTGTCTGCTGCTTTCTTTGAGTATGCTTTGAACTCCTTGACTGCCCATTGGCCTGACCTGCATCCTTCAGTTACATTGACTTTGTCTTCTGATTTAAACATTAAGTTAATGTTACTTATTTTGGTTCTCATGTCAGTAATTTGTTACATCTGGAAAGGTGCAAAATTAGTAACCCTCACCTCTCATTTTGACTTTGTGTTGTTCCAGAAACTGAAAATCTGTTTATTTTATCCTCATTATTTTTCATTGAATCTCATAGCACTTCATTTAACTCTTATAATAAAACTAGCCAAGAGGCAATCCAATTTAATAAGATGTTTTTCACTGAAAGGTATCAAGAGTAAGCATGAAATTAGAGTATGTTAGAAGGGTTGGGAAAGAAAAAATATCTCATCAATGTTATAAGTCAAATTCTTAAGCACTGTTAACAGTTTGGCTGTTGAGAGAGGTGATTTCTTTGTGTATCAAGAAAAATGGCATTTTTCAAAGCCAAAGGGGATAGTAACTACACAAACTGCTCAAGGCATTATAGTATAAAATTTAAGAATAAATATTAAACACTAAAATAGAAATCAAAATATGCAAAGAAAAGTGATCAATAAACTATTTCATTTTGGGGACTTGAACCTTGAGCTAGACAAAAATAGGTAAAGGCAACACCCACACTAAAGATATAAAATAAAACCAGTAGATTTATCTCTCTTCTATCCCACAGACTTTGAAAATTTGATCTTACTTTATGTTTTTTACTTGAAAATAGCTCTCAAACTGTGAGTTACCAAAAGTTGTCAATTATGATAACATTAATGCACAAATTTATCTTTTACTTTTTACAAGTTAAAATGCTGGGCTCAAGTAATCAGAATCCAGCCCTTTCAATACCGCTCATACTTCTCTTATCAAACCCCTCTTTTTCTCTAGAAACCTGTTCTTAGATATTTTTCTCAGTTTAAATTAATAGCTCTCTAACATAATAGTAGATTTGAGTATCTGAGCCTCTGTTTTTTTACTGATTAAGCTTCCCTTTTCCTAGGTAAAAATTTCTACTGATAAATGATTAATTTCTTACCAAAATATTTATTGCACATACTATTTATCTCATTCTAAATATTTTTCACATGATAGCCTTATTCCCATTTTGAATAGCTTTGTTAAAGTGTCACAGTTTGATTCCAAAATTATCCTCTCTTTTCAAAGTGATCTGTTAATGATGCCCCTATTAAAAACCTGACTGTCTCCTTCTTTTCAGCTACCCTCAAGTAGCCCTAAAACACACATCATTATTATTCAAAGTTTGAATATTAAATGTTGTGATGATCATATTAGGAACTAATAGCAGCAATAACCATAAAATGGATGATTAAAGGAAACAACCTCCTTTTAATAATAGATATGAGTTACACAAAAATAATAATGCATGATTCATAAAAAGCAGCCCTCAAAGCTTGAAACCATATAGATGGATTGAGAATCTAAACAACTCTTCAGTTAAAGTGTTAAGTAAGTTATCTTTTATCAACTTAAATGTAAGGGCTTGCTTAATGGCACCCAGTTTGGGATTCAAACCCCCACACCAGACCGCCAAGCAAAAGTGCAGGTGGCTGCAAAAGCCTTCTGGGGGATTCAAATCCCTAACACCCACCAGGGTGGGCGTGGGGCAGTTCAAACTGCCCTTGCTTATTTGGGCAGTTTGATCTGCCTTCAGGACAGGTCCTGACCTGAGTCCAGTTTTAATACTATCCTGGGGGAGCTTGTAGCTCCCATTGGCATTGGGGCACCCAGTCCCAATGCTACAATTGGGCTGGGAGCACCCAATGCTGCTCTTAATCAGATCTTCTGGGTTCTGCAGAAGATCTGTTATTGACATATCTGCTTCAGAATGCAACCAGTAGATCTGCATCAAAAATGATTCCTGTTCCTTCTGCTCCCAACCCAACCAATTGCACTGGGGTGCTAGTGAATAACCTTGCAGCCACTGGGGTTGCTGTTAACACAGCCAATAGATTGGTTCTCAACAGCACCTCAGTTGAGCTACAAGATTCAGAAATTCCTGTAGTCAAACCCAAACATGAGAAATAAATTGCCTCATCACCCAACCAAACAAAATCCCAGATTGTTGGGACCATACAATTATCTACCAACCACCAACAGAATTCCCCTGCCCAGACCAAGTTGCATAAATTTCAATCCTCACTTCCCAAGCCACATTCCACTACTTCTCAGAAGCCAGTACCCAAGAGTTGGGACACCAAAATCTTACAATGAGTAGCAAGTAGTATGTTCCAAGGTAGACCAGATGAATGGTATAAAAACCACTTCCCCACACTTAAATCAAGTGCAGACAACGTCAAATAATGTGAATGAATATATCAGTTTTGTTTGCTTTATTAGGATTTCAATTTCTGCACCACTTGAGCAGAAGTCAGACTAGAAGACTAGAGTACCACCCTAGACTACACCCATGGACTACCAGCCAGGTCTAGACCCTGGAATGGCTGGCATTCCCTATGACTCCCCTGCTCTACCCCTTCCACCGCCCTACAATCACAGTAGAGCTGAGATGGTCATTCTGACCATCCTCAGTCTGGCCAAAGTTGTTGTCCCCAACCTTGTTGCCTACTTTTCATTAGCTACATAATTGATTTACCTAACCTGTTCTGCTCCTTTCCTCTATTGGGCCCTTGTGATACGTTACCTTGATGACTTGAGCTCCCCTTCAGCACCTTGGTATATGACTGCTGCTGGCCATGACACTAACTATATAAATAAAAATAATTTCAGTCACTTCAACAGTTTGTCATGCCTAGGTAAAATTTAGCACTGATAAGAGCTATTATAATCTAATAAGCAGGAATAAAAAAATACCAGCATCATCAAAAATCATATCTGATGCTCTCAAGTAATGTCTTTTAAAAAATAGTCCAGGAATGCAATACATCAGAGAAGTGAAATGATACAAAAAATATACCCACTTAAATACCAACACCATCATTTCTAGGAACATAAATCCAACTTTATGACAGCATTGTCTGCATTTTAAATTAAAAACTATATTAGAAATACCAGAAATAATGGAATGATTCTGGATTTCTGTTTCTAGAAAAAATGGTGTCAAATTTAAAGTGGGTACCAAAAAATAGTCAAGATAAATGATATGCATGTTTAATCTGAGATATTTTTAGTAATAGACAAAGGGTTCTTAATCTAACACAATTTAAATAAGCTATAATTTAGGCTAATAGGATTAGAAATACTCATATAAGTAAAATTAAACAGAATTCATCTCACTAAAAATAGGAATTCACATAAAACTTGAAGTGATGCAAGATGCTTATTTGCACTCATGTCAAGCAATACAGATCCAAAAAGGTTTGAGACTAACACCATACAAGATAAATTTGGATTTTATATTAAGTCTGTGTCAAGATTTTTGGCTCTTGAGGTGCTTGTTTGTTTATTAAGATGTGAAGACATATGGGAGGAAGTATTATTAAGGGTGAGTTTGTATGAGGACATATGTGCTTTCAATTGGTGTTGTTGTTAATGTAGCAACTGGCGGTGTTTTGTCAGTTGTTTCTGGAGTCAAGTGTCACAACATCTTTGATTACGCCCTCTTGGGGAATTAACGCCCCAAGTAAATCACTGAGCAGCTCACTGAATGGTTCACTGCCCAGTCAATAAACTGGTGGCACCATTATCAGTTAACCACCTATGACAGGGATCTCTCAATCCAGGTCCTAAATGGAACACAACTTGATTAAGCCTTGTGACTCAAGAGGAACATTACTCAGATAAGCCCCATGACCTCCATGACGTACATGGACAACATGTGACTTATCATGGTACTATATATTAACATATTTTCATATTCAATAAAGTATCATTCTCTTCTTAATCTTCCCCTTTATTTTGTTTCTTATACTTCCCAGAAGTATAAACTTGACAGTGGCAGCACAGGTAGGTTATCCATACATACCCAACTCAAAGAAAAAGTTCCTCCCAAGAAAAGAACCCAAGCAATGTCACTCCCTATTGGTTGGAGAGATTACAAAGTAGGACAAGACGTCCCCCAGGCCTTATCATCTACAATAATCTCTTTATACCCATCAACCAGTACAACACTCTTAAAACCTGCAAACTGTTCCCTACCACGCCAGCCACAACAGCACCTACGCAACCTGAGATACCCAATATAGTGTTTCAGTGTTTATGTACCACTGAGATTGACGCCTTTGCAGGACTACGCCGTGAGAACGCCTTGCTTTAGATCAACAGCACTGAGAGCAAGTTCAAACAAGTGGAGCACCCCCAAAGACTTTGGGTTAGCAAATTGCCCTCTGTGTTATAGGAACTGCCGCGTGTTTTGTTACCAAATGGCTGGCTCAACATCCTGACCAGAAGGAAAACTGGGAAATGTTCAAAGCCGCATTCCTCAAGAAATTCTCCATGAAGGATTCAGACGTGATGATCATGACCAAACTCTGAACCTTCAAAATGACAGGAACCATTGAGGAATACATTGCCGCATACAAAGGACTACATGACCGTGCACCCAACACCATCAACTTTGATGAGCCTGGGCCACGCCTGGACTTCTACAATGGCCTCCCTACCTATATTAGACGCCAGTTTGACATGACCTGCTGCAAGTACCTTGAGGATATATTCTTAGAGGGAAAACATACAGCTCAGAAGTCTGACAATCTACACGCCTCCAACAAACGCAAGGAAAACCCCACTGTTAAGAGAGAGCCTTGCCCCAATAAACAAAACAACCAAGTCACCAGTACCCAACCTTGACACGGTAATTGCACTGCACAAGCCAACCAGGCTACCACCAAAGATATCAACAAGGAGGGAAAGGCTCAGGGGAGTGCTTAGGTGAGCCGCCCTCCCCCTCTTCACAATACTCATACAGAGAACAGGACGTGGACTCAATCACCATGATTCAGGTTCCCTCCAGCAATCCTCTACTGTTTGCCGCCCAATCTGGAAATAAACTCCTTACCTATCCTTTCTGTTTTTGCAGATATCAGGGCACAGCACTATTCAACACTGGAGCAGACCAATTGCTTATCAACAAGAGTTTCACAGACCTCATGAAGTTACCTACCATTTGAAGTAACATCAAAAGGGTCATCATGGTGGACAACCACAGCACACCAGTTATCCACAAGACCAGACCTTTCCAGCCCAAATTAGAGACATCCAAACAACAATTAGTGGTCTCATCATCCCAATCCCCAAATAAAATGTCATGCTTGGATTAGATTGGATGCAAAAGACAAAGCCTCACATAGACTGGGACAGTACCACCCTCACTATCCAGAGAGGAGAAGTCCACCATCACGTGTACTCAACACATCTTACACCCTTATGAGTGACCACATATTTGTAAAGACCATGGAAACAGAGAAAGAAACTGATATCAGCAAAATTGATTGGAGCACATGTACATATGAAGTCATTCACTTCAAAAACACAGAAATCCAACACAAACAGAACCTAATTAGGGACCAGCTGGTCAATGAATTTCCCTCCATATTCCAAAAGTCACTACCTGGGCTGCCCCTGACTGGGGTATACAACATGAGATTGACCTGAAAGGTAGCGTGCCCAAAGCACAACCCATCTACCGCCTCACACCACAAGAAGACAACGCCCTGAAAGCTTACCTTGACAAATCACTCAAGAAAGGCCTCATCAGACCTTCAAAGTCACCCTTTGATGCTGCTGTCTTCTTTTTAGAAAAGAAAAATGGAGGCCTCTGCCTGGTCACAGACTACAGGGCCCTCAACAAGGTCACAATAAAGAACAGGTATCCCCTGCCTCTAATTGATGACCTTTTTGATGCCCTGGGGGGGTCCCAAATCTTCACAAAAATTGATTTGACAGCAGGATATCACCAAATTTGCGTGAAACCTGAAGACATTCCAAAGACCACATTTCAAACTAAATACAGGTCCTTTGAATGTGTTGTCCTCAATAATGGCATGACAAAAGCTCCCAGCACCTTTGTAACCTTCATGAACAAAGTATTCAAGGAACACAGTGGGAAAAGAGCAATCATCTACCTGGACAACATCATCATTTACAGTCCCAACCTACAGCAACACTAGGAAGACGTCCGTGCAGTCCTCCATACCCTGCAGGAAAACCAACTAATTGCCAAACCGTCCAAATGCAAGTTCTTCTCAGCTGAACTCCCCTTCCTTGGTCATATCATTATCAAAGAAAGCATCAAGCCCAATCCAGACAAGATATGCTCCATAACAGAAATGCCAGCCCCAAGGAACAAGAGCAAACTCTGCACTTTCCTTGGAATGGTAGCCTATGTACGCAGGTTCATCCTTGACTGGGGCGCCCTAACAGCTCCCCTATCAGCCATCACTGGGAAAACAACCAAGTTTGTCTGGAAACCTTTACAAGATCAACATTTCTGCCAACTGAAGGAACACATGGTCACCGCCCCATCTTACAATACCCAAACTGCAAGGGCATCCATGAGCTGGAAACCAACACCTCTGATTATGCTATAGGAGGAGTTCTCTGTATCCAAACAGCCCAGAAAGACTTCCTCCCTGTGGCAAATGAATCCAGGAAGCTATTGGATGGCAAACAAAGATACCCTATACAAGACAAGGAGCTGGTTGCTATCATACACTGCCTCATGGAATGGCAATGTTATCTAGAAGAAGCCCAGACGTTCAAGGTACTCACTGACCACAAGTTGTTAGTGATTTTTAAAACACAACAACACCTGTCAAGAAGACAAGCTGAATGAATGAGTCTCATACAGAGATACCCCATGCAAATTAAATACAAGCCAGGCAGAGAGATGCTTACTGCAGATGCCCTATCAAGGCTATATAATAAACACATCCTCTGCACCAATGATGACCCTGACTGACCCATGTTAATCATGGGGAATCTCCAGGAAGGGTTCCCACCTGGCACACCAATAGACATCCAAGAGAAAGTCCTCAAGAACAAACATCTGTTCAAAAACGTATATGGTACCCTTCACCAAATCCTTCCAAATGGTGATACTGTACCCTACGTTCCGTCAACACAAAAGATTGACACAATCCTCTGTTATCACAGAGACTTGGGACACACATGTAGCAGAAACTTGCATGAATATCTCAAGACCCGCTACTGGTGGCCCAATATGCTAGATGATATCAGAGAAGTACTGGAACAATGTGAGGTCTGTGAAAAGTACGCCCAAACCAAAGCTCCACCCAAGTCAGTAGTACCTATATCCATCACACAGCCCTTCAAGGTATGGGTGTTAGATATTTTGGGACCTATGCCTGGTAAAAGCAAAGGCAAGAAGTACATCATCACAGCCATTGACTATGCAACCAGATGGCCTTTGGCACAAGCAACAAAAGAGCACAAAGGCAATGATGTGAGACAATTCATTGGCAAAGAAATCATAGCTAAGTTTGGAAAGCCTAACCTCTTAATCACAGACAGAGGCACTAAACTTAAAGCTATTGACACCAATATCTATCTTGCCAAAAATGGGATAAAGCACGTCATAGCCAGCTCATATCACCCACAAGCAAATGGACACGTAGAACAACTAAGTGGCTCTCTAGTGGAAGCCCTTGGTAAGTTGTCTGCCAACAATCCAAAAGCCTGGGTTGATATGCTACCAACTGTCCTTATGGTCTGCAGAACACAAGTCAATCACAATACGGGCAAAAGCCCTTATGAACTTGTCTATGGTCAAAAACCTTCACTTGTCAGTATAACCACGGGGCCACAACTGCCACTTCCAAAGAAGATACCAGACAGCAATGACCCAAAAGTACTACAAGCCAGAAAGGACCAAGAGACAATGGAACAACAAAGGGTTCAGCAAGAAGCAATCCCATTACTACAAAAAAGGTTCCAAGTCAGAGACAAGATCTGGGTTGTCAACCACAACCAACACAAATTAGATCCAGGGTTATGTGGACCAGGAATTGTCATGGAAGTGAAGCCCAATAACACCTACCTCATCAAAGGGATTGGAGCCCAAATCAAACTATAATGTATGCATCATGATTGAATTTGTTTGTGTAAGGCAAGAGCATCCCAACAAAATCCAAGACTCCCTGTGCCTAACGCCAAACTGGATCAGTACCAAGCCTGTATACCAGACACCCTCAAAAGGATTCCCAAGGCTCTGCCTTCCAGCACCCCAGGGGGAGATGTTGCAACATCTTTGATTATGCCCTCTTGGGGAATTAACGCCCCAAGTAAATCACCAAGCAGCTCACTAAATGGTTCACTGCCCAGTCAATAAACTGGTGGCACTATTATCAGTTAACCACTTATGACAGGGATCTCTCAATCCAGGTCCTAAATGGAACACAACTTGATTAAGCCTCATGACTCAAGAGGAACATTACTCAGATAAGCCCCATGACCTCCATGATGTACATGGACAACATGTGGCTTATCATGATACTATATATTAACCTATATTCATATTCAATAAAGTATCATTCTCTTCCTAATATTCCCTTTATTTTGTTTATTATACTTCCCAGAAGTATAAACTTGACACAAGTAATTGGAGAGTTCCTTGATCAATAGACACAAAACTGGTAGCTTTGGGCAGAGATGAGTTGGCAGGATATATAAATTATCAATAATACACTCTTATTAAATAATTGACACTACTACAATTTGATTAGCAGTAATTTTGAGTTCTATTAATTGTCTGCCTTCTAAGTGATCTCAGAAGGGCTTTTTATAGCATAGGTGGGCTACATCTAGACTAGTGTCTAGCCACAGATAACTCTTAATAGCTAGCTTATTATCCCCAAGCTACTAGTTTCAAGCCCCAGAGTTGGATTCCAAACCTGAATAATGGTTTTGAAATAAATAAATAAAACCCTATGCTTAATTCTCCCTCTCTCAGCACATATTTCTCCTTGATTCAGCTATTATCAACTAGTTTGGATGTCATTGAGTGGGTTCCTGTCTTGTTCTTGGTGTAATACAATTGTGTACAGATGGACCTCTATCCCATTTCTCAGTGAAATAAATATCATGTATTTACTGACTCAATTCATAAGGTGGTGATGTGTTCACTAAAGTAATCCTGAACGGTTCAAACTTTAATCATTTAAGCATATCACCAGCCAATAGTTCAAAGCCCTGAATGTCTCAGGTATCTTCCAAATAGGGGGATTGTATCATTAGCTGATAATGTTTCACAGATATTCAGAATAGATGTTGTACATCTGGCAGTGGCCTGTCTATTTGGTCCATGACCATAGTGATGAGGAGATGGATCAGTCAACTCTGATAGATTAGGATTTAATGACAATCTGCACTACAGACATCTCTGTAAGGTCTTGCCCATAATGGTGCAAGGTTATAGACTAGAGTGTGCAAGGCATTAGGATTCAAATTTAAAAGATATAAGAGCGTAGGAAATGTCTGTAAGATAATCTTACAGAAACCTGCTAAAAACCTATATTGTGTCACAAATGGAGTAATAGAGTTTAAAAACCCTAAGTAAAGAAGATAAAATAAAGTGTTCAATAGTGAACAATTTGTAACTAAGGGAATATCAATATTAGGATATTCTCCATTGGCAAATTGATACATATAACTATTGAAAGATTCCTTAAGGGGAAAAATGGATACAACAAGCCTAAGGCTTGTTGTTTTAGAAGTTCCATTGGATTTAAGAAAAGAGAAATCTTAAACTAAAAAATGAATTAAAAAACAAAATTCTTTAAATTACAAATCTTAAGTTAAAAATTGTAGAAGTTTGAAGGGAAGAGATCACTTAGAATTTTGGCTTAAAGCCTACTCTTCACAAGTTCTTTATTTATAGAAAAAAAGGCCTTTTCAGTTGGGTTTGATCATCAGGGAGAGCAGCCAAGAAGAGGAGCAACTGGAGAAGTTTGGAGTACCAGAACCAAAGAAAATGGGAAACAGAAGCCAGTGTTGTGAGCAGATAAGCAACGTAAAACTGGGGGAGCGGCAACAACACAAGCAGGGGTTTCAAAAGGTAAGTTATAGTGAAAATATTATAACTTTAAAGTAGATATAAATAAAAAATAATAGTGAACAACAGAGCAAACAACAACAACAATTTGAACATAAATGGCATCAAAAACAGGGGAATAAATTTAAAATACTTAAATATTAACTTTTGATTTAAAATTTCAAATATTGAAATACTGAAAGATCAACCGAGCAAAAATACTAAATATAATAAGCTTAAAGAGCCTGTCCTTTGGGGCAGGGCATGACATTACCCCCTCCAGATCCAAGCTCAGGATGTGCTTGAATATAAGACTTGATGACCTTGGGACAGTTTTTAAAATTAGACAATGGCTCCAAAAAGCTCTCCTCAATGGAATATCCCTTCTAAAGAACCAAGTATTGGAGTTTACGATAGTGGTAACAATGGTTGATAATGGAGTCAACCTCATATTCAGGGGTCTCTTGGACCATGTGAGGAGGAGGTGCTTTGTTGTTCTGATGAGAAGGAGGAGGAAAAGTCTGGAGTTTGAGGAGAGACATGTGGAAGATGTCATGAATGTGATACCCTGGGGGAAGTTGTATACAATAAGCAACCTTCCCAACTCTTTCTGTTACAAGGAAAGACCCTATGAATTGAGAGCCAAGTTTACGGGATGGCCATCTGATAGGAAGATTCTTTGTATTTAGATATACAAGGTTGTTGACCTGGATGCCCTTTCCCTCCTGATAATGACAGTTGGCCTGAACCTTGTAAACCTCAATAGCCTTAGAGAGATTCTCTTTTAAGGAATACTGGATGAGTTTTAGCTGAACAAGAAACTCCTTGGATTACAGAGAACAGACAGAGGAGGTGACAGAAGGGACAAAGACAGGAGTGTAGCCTAAATTTTGCCATGAACAGAGTCATCTTGGTAGAGGAAGTGGAGTAGCATTGTAGGAATACTGGGCCAAAGGTAGGTGAGAAGCCCAATTGTCTTGTTGTTTGTTGGAAAAACAACAAAGGAAACATTCTAGTGTCTGATTTTTATGTTCAGTTTGCCCATCAGACTGGGGATGATAAGAGGTGCTAAGAGAAAGGTGAACACCTAGCTGAGTCATAAACTCCTTCCAGAACAGGGAAAGGAATTGTGGTCCATGGTTGGAGACAATATCTCTTGGAGTACCATGGTGGATAAAGACATTCTTATCAAAGAGGGAAGCAGTCTGCTTTGCAGTAATCTTAGAATTGCAGGGAGAAAAAATAGCCTGCTTTGAGAATCTGTCTACAATGACCAGTATAGCGTCAAAACCTTTGGACTGAGGAAGCTGGACAATATAATCCAAAGAGACAGACTGCCAAGGACCTTCAGGGACTGGAAGGGGACATAAAAGGCCCACAAGTTTCTGGGTGGAGTGTTTGCTTCTCTGGCAAACTAGGCAACTACTGACGTATGACTTAACAAAGGTGGACATCTTTGGCCACCAGAAGTGATTGTGGAGTTTAGAAAGGATTTTCTTATATCCAGTGTGGCCTGCAGCAAGGGAGTCATGGAATGTGATGGTTAAGAGCTGTTGAAGGTCCAGAGAAGAGACTACCAAAAGGTTGTTAAAGTATAACATACCATCTAGCAGGGAGAAAGAAGGATTTGTGACTATCTTATTGTTTGTAAGAGCATAAATGATCTGAGAAAAGGCTTTATTGGAAAGCTGGGATTTGTGAATTTGCTTCAGTATATCAGTGGTTGTAGTACTGATAACATTAAGTTTCAGAAAGCTCTCAGGTGGAAGGACCATCTTAGTGTTAAGGAGTTTGTAGTATTTGTCAACATTGGATAATAAAGGATGATGACTAAGCGTGTCAGGTAGGGTATTAAGTACACTCTTCTTGTACACAAGCTTAAAGCAGAAATTTGACAGCTCCAGTACCCATCTAGTGTGTCTTTGGGAAATGCAGTGTGACTCAGTGAAGTAAAGCAAGTTCTTATGGTCTGTGGAAATGAGGAAAGCGCGTCAAGTCCCTCAAGGTAGCAATGCCAATGCTTGAGTGTTTTGATGATGGCAAGAAGTTCCTTGTCGTGTATGGGGTAGTTTTGTTCAGCTGGAAGATGTTTTTGAGAGAAGTATGCAACAGGGTGTTGAATCCCATCCCCCCAAGCTGAAGGAGAACACCGCCAACGGCGTAGTTGCTGGCATCAGTCTCAACTTAGAAGGATTTGGAAGGATTGGGCATCAGGAGGACAGGTGCGGAGACAAAGACAGCCTTTGTAGCCTCAAACGCAAGCTGGGCCTCAAGTGTCCAGACAAAAGGAATGGAAGGAGAAGTGAGGGTAGTGAGTGGCAAAACTAGAGAAGAAAAATTTTCCACAAACTTACAGCAATAGTTTGCCAATCCAAGGAAACCAGAAAGTTGTGAGCAAGTCTTGGGAACAGGCCAGCTTTGGGTAGCATCCACCTTGCTAGAGGAGACAGCAAAACCGTTTTGAGTGACAATGTAGCCAAGGAAATCAACCTTGGTGCAGAAGAATGAGCACTTGGAAGATTTTTCAAACAAGTTGTAGTCTCAAAGTCTCTGGAGTACTTGGTGGATATGGGCAACATAGTTGTCAATTGAAGAGGATTATATGAGGATATCATCAAGATAGACAACAACAAACTTGTTAAGGAAGGGAACAAGTGCCTCATTCATTAAGGCCTGGAAGGTTGAAGGAGCGTTACATAATCCAAAGGGCATTACATTGTACTCATATAACCCAAATGGGGTACAGAACGCGGTCTTCCATTTGTGGCCAGAAGAGACTCTGATCTGGTTGAAAGCACTTCAGAGATCAATCCTGGTGTATACAGAACTACCAGCAAGGCAATTGGTCAAAGCCTCAGCAGAAGGAATAGGGCATTTATCCTTGATTGTGATCTCATTGAGAGCTCTATAGTCTACACAAGGGCACTTAGAGCCATTGGATTTACTGACAAAGAAGATGAGGGAAGAACATGGAGACATAGATTGTGAGATGAAACCCTTGGAGAGTTCCTCATTGATGTAGTTCTTTAGTAGAGTGTTGTCTGAATCAGAGAGAGGAATAAGCCTTCCCCAGGGGGGAGTGGTGCCTGGCTTAAGGTTTATCTGAATATTGTAGGGCCTATGAGGAGGTAGCAAGTTACATTCCTCCTCACTAAAACAATCCTTGAATTCAGAGTAACAATAAGGTAATCCATCTTTGTCCTTGGCGGAAAGAGTATCCGGGATTGTACTAGAAATAGCAGTCAGGTTTGGCTTGGAGGGAGTTGAGCCAAGAGTACCAGATACAAGGGATAACAATTTGACAACGTCATTGCATGTAAATGATATCTTGTTGTTTGGGTGATCAAAGTTAAGCAAAGACTCTCTCAACCACAGAAATCCAAGGATGAACAGGAAGGATAAGTTAGGGAAAGAGCTACGCGTGACGCAAAATGGAGAGCCCTCCAAGTGAATGTTGACAGGTTGGAGGATAGGTGTGGCGCCAATGAGAGTGCTGTTTCCCACCTTAACATCAAGAGATCCAAAAGCAGGGAGTCCAAGTAGTTTAGTGAGTTTCTCCTCAATGAAGTTGGCATTGGCGCCAGTGTCAAGAAGATCAAGCACCTTGATCTTTCCCAAAGGTCCATGAATGGTCACTAGGACGGTAGGTGACTTGGAAGTGTTGTTAAGGGAAATCAAAGTGAGAGTGGAGGTCTTGTTGACAAAGGGGGGAACATTTGGAGAGAGGGCAGACTGGTAGAAGATGATCCTTTGATCCACAGTACAAGCAGAGGTTGTTGTTTCTTCTTCTAAGGACTTCCTCAGCAGTAAGGCAAAAACCTCCCCCAAACTTTGGCTTGGTGCCAGGTGGAGGGGTTGAAGAGAGCAGGGCCTTGTCTGGAACAAACAGCCGGGCTGCAGGGGATAGGTTAGAAGGAGGATGTGTTTTTAAGGAAAGGTATTTCTGGTTCCACTTAACCACTTCTCTGATAAGAGGTTCTAGTTTGTTGGGGAGGTTGTGGTGGACCAAAAATTCCTGGAGCAATCTGTTGAGGCCTATCTTGTAGAATCTGCAAGCCTCAGTGTCAGAGGCTTGTAGTCTTGACTGGAGGGAGCAAAACTTCTGGTGGTATTTGCTAAGTGGAAGCAAACCTTGTGTGAGACCTGCAAACCAAGAAGCGGAGGGAGTGGACAACTCCTTGTCTTCTCCAGAGAAGGATAGGAGTGAACTGACAAAGAGATCATAGCTCTGGAGGATACCTGGGTTGCATATCAAGTGAGAGCTGATCTAATCTATGTAGTGACCAGTGAGCTTCTTCACAAGATAGAGGACCTTCTGGGAGTTGGTGGAGAACTCAGACCCGTAAGCAGTGAAGTGGGCCGGTGCATAAGCTAAAGTGTTAAAAATACTAGGGGGTGGTGAACTATAAGCTAAGGTATTGAGAACTACTGTTTGGTTGGTTTAGGTAGTGGGGGTATGCTCCTCCTTATTACAAAAAACCTTATCATATAGCCAACCAAGTAAAAAAACTACTAGAGATAACAAAGTTATAATAACAATAGAAAGAAACAAGGATAAAAAGATGATAGAAGAGATGGAAAAAGTATTTCCTGGGTCAATCCCATGGCAAGCCAAAATAATGTAAGGTCTTGCCCATAATGGTGCAAGGTTATAGACTAGAGTGTACAAGACATTAGGATTCAAACTTAAAAGATATAAGAACATAGGAACTGCCTATAAGATAATCTTACAAAAACCTGCTAAAAACCTATATTGTGTCACAAATGGAGTAATAGAGTGTAAAAACCCTAAGCAAAGAAGATAAAATAAAGTGTTCAATAGTGAGCAATTTGTAACTAAGGGAATATTAATATTAGGATATTCTCTGTGAGATTAGGCTGATTGACCACAAATGATCAGGCTAATCATTGCACACAGATCTTAATAAGTTACACGCCGTATTATCACTGGGTTATCATTTAATCAAGTGTAGTAATTATATGCTGTATAATCACCAATATATTATAATAGATATGGCAGTTACACACCGTGTAATTGTTAGTTTATTATAATAGATGTTGCAATTATACACTGCATTATCACTGATCATCATTCCAATGTATACTGATTGTACGCTGCATATTACTTGCTTTATTATAATTGTTGTAACAATTATACGCCGTATAAACATTAGCCAACATAGTGATTATCATTGATTCTACGCCGTATAACCTAAAGATCATCTATTGCTCACCTCCCAATCCACCCTACTGGACATTGTATCAACCCATCCCCACACTACCTGATGAGCTTTTATGTTCATATTGAACAAGTGATATGCAAAAGATCAGGAAATACCAAGTTTGGGTCAGAGCTACATGGCATATAATCAGGTTTCTTATTGGTTTGGGTCAGCATTACACGGCAGATAATTCATGGGTTGATACTGGATTGAGTCTGCTATTATACGGCATATAATCCCTAATTTGACCTGTTGCATTAATAAGCAGAAGACTTGCCAGCCAGAAAAGGATCACTGATTAAGCCCTACAAATGGAATACCAAAATTCCACCTTCCGATGCTGGAAGACAGATTAAGGAACATTTATAAGCGTCAACTAAATACAGCAGAGTTTCCCAGCGCAATAATAGGCGTGTAAGATACAACCAATCAATAAATGACAGTAGGCTAGCTCAAGAAGAGCATAGGCTGTAGCTGAAGTGCCATGTACGCCTGCAAAGGCCAGTAGCAACACACGTGCCAAGGACAGCCAATCAGGATAGGCGCAGCTAGCAAAGATGGATCTATTGCAAAGGTAGCCACTGAGAACTGTCTGATAGGACAAGAACAAGGGTTGTCACAGTATATATTAATACAGATGCCTGAAAGGATAACAACAAGTTCATAGTTACACCTGGATAGATTGCAGCTGCTGGCTAGATTGTACTCCAGTATCAATAAACGTAATTATCTTCAAAGTTCTATTGTATTGTAGTCTGTAGTGCTCTTGCATAGGATTAGGTAGAGTACATTGACAAGGCTAAAATCTATCTGTAGTTTTGAACATACCAGCAATAACGCAAGTTGCTCAACATTCTCCATTGGCAAATTGATACATATAACTATTGAAAGATTCCTTAAGGGAAAAAATGGATACAACAAGCCTAAGAATTGTTGTTTTACAAGTTCCATTGGATTTAAAAAAAGAGAAATCTTAAACTAAAAAATGAATCAAAAAACAAAATTCTTTAAATTACAAATCTTAAGTTAAAAATTGTAGAAGTTTGAAGGGAAGAGATCACTTAGAATTTTGGCTTAAAGCCTACTCTTCACAAGTTCTTTATTTATAGAAAAAAAGGCCTTTTCAGTTGGGTTTGATCATCAGGGAGAGCAGCCAAGAAGAGGAGCAACTGGAGAAGTTTGGAGTACCAGAACCAAAGAAAATGGGAAACAGAAGCCAGTGTTGTGAGCAGATAAGCAATGTAAAACTGGGGGAGCGGCAACAACACAAGCAGGGGTTTCAAAAGGTAAGTTATAGTGAAAATATTATAACTTTAAAGTAGAAATATATATAAAAGTAATAAAGAACAACAGAGCAAACAACAAAAGACAACAATTCAAATATGAATGGCATCAAAAATAAGGTAATAAATTTAAAATACTTAAATATTAACTTTTGATTCAAAATTTCAAATATTAAAATACTGAAAGATTAACCAAGCAAAAATACTAAATATAATAAACTTAAAGAGCCTGCCCTTTGGGGCAGGGCATGACAATCTCTGTCACAGCCCATACCAGAGTCTGGTTGTACTCCCACAGGGAGGCAGGCTGGGCCTGGAAGGCCATGTACACAATAGGCGCTATATGAACCAGGTAGTTTAGAGCAGTGACTAGGGGGCGCCAATTCCCAGTATGGGGAACAACTTGGTCAGCCAGCCCCAATACTGTGATATAGACAAACCCCAGCTTGCTAAAGTCCTAGGTGGGAGGCACATTGGGGAGAGTTGGGCAGTAGGAATCTCCTTCATTGCTGGTGGCAAATCCAGGTGATGGGGATGAAAATACTCCAGGTCAAGGGCGCGGGGTGGTTTGGCAAGGACAACAGGAGTATATCTGGGAGGATATGGATATGCAAGTTTGTATTGAGTAGTGGATTAATAAATGGATGCAAAGAGAATAATTAAATTTGAGCAAAAATAGACAATTCCTGCAATAAGATAATAATTTCTAGGCATAAACTTGCTTTATTAAGATGTCAACAGTGAGGAGGGCTTCTCCCCCTCACTACTTATACTTACTGAAGATTCTGTGGCCTTTTGTGCCACCAGAGAACTGATGGCATCATTTGGAGTTAGATTTACAATTTTAACTGGAATTTGCGTGCTTGGGCAAGAGGGTGAGATCTTATTGGTTGCTATAACATGAACCTTTTGGAATTTACAGCATGCCAAGTTGCCACAGTTATTTATAGCTTCTGCAATGAATCAATCACCCAATTGCGTGATTGAACAATTGCGCTCCCAATGTGCCATTTCCCAATAGATGAGTGGCCCAAATTTGATAACAGGCTTGAAGCCAAGGATTTGGGCTTGTGTACCTCTCAAATCCCAGGCCATTTGCTAGTTAAAAGGGGGTATTTTGCCCTGGAAGGTGCTTTGTGTGGGTTTCCACACTGCATATTTAATCAATTCTAAGGAGGCCAGATGACTGTCCAGGGCAATCTGGGCCCTGACAATCTCCAAGAGATTAATCAAGGCTCTGCCTTTCTGTCATGGCCTGCCATGATAACATAACTTTGAAAAGCCATATTTTAAAAAATTGGATCAATAAAGCTACCTCTTTGTCACATCCATAGTTTTCCTGGGTATGACTCAGCCAAAGTTCCACCACCTGGGGATTACAGACTGAAGCCCTGCTGCTTGCAGCAATCATAAATTTAACTCTAACAATTGATTGCAAGTGGGTGGTGGCATGGGAAATAGGGTCCAAGTGGGGCAAAGATGCCCCACACCCAATTATCCCTCCCTTGACCTGTTGGTCTTGAAATACTGGCCTCAAATGAGGTCAGGTAACAGCTTCCAGAACCATCATTGGTGGTATCTGTAAGCTATCTAAATATTTTGCACAAGGAGGCCACCTCATCAAGATGTACCCAAAGGCTTTAAGTAACAATTGTCCCCATCAAACTACCTTATTAGTTTGATATATTTTCCCAAATAAAATATCTTGCCTCATGTTTTGCTTATTCCAATATTTCTCAATTAGATTTTAAATAACCAGATTACTAGATTCTGATTTCTGCCTTCTCACCTTTGAAATTTCCTGATAATCTTCCTCTTCCTGACAAATGATCCCTGAAACCCATAAAATTGAATGTGAACCTATCTGTCAGGCACCCACCCACTAGGAAGTAATCTTCCTAGGTGATGAATGATGGCAGATGGATTTAATCCGGTTACCAAGGGTCCTACAGGCAAGGACACCATTCATAGATGGAACAATTCTCCAAACACTCAATATCTGCCCAACAGCGGGTTGAAACGTCCCAAAAAGAAGTATGCCCCCAAGTAACACAGGAGGAAGGCAGAAGCCAAGGGACAGAAGACTTGGGGCTCAGGGATTGTGGATGTGGATTGATAGTTCTTGGTCTCCTCTCTGAGAGGTGGGTTATGAGATAAGGGTGTAGCTGTATACCATACTCCTTGTATAACCTGGCGCCAAGAACTTTTGAGGAATTGTGCTTCTAGAGAGGTTCCAGAATCTGTGCACAAACCCATCAAAATGCTGGCCATTGCAGTTGGCAGCAAGATTATCAAAAACAAACATTTATACCCAAGAGACTTCATAGGAGGAGTCTTGGGTAATCTCATGATCTTGGATTTTAAGGCTTAAGGTCAAGTTGTAAAAAAATAAACAAAATGATTCACTTGGGTGAATGTAGACTTTATTGATTGAACAAGTGGAATATCAAAAGTTACCAGCATTATATGGCATGGAAGGTAAATGATAATTGGGAGATAAAATAAAGGAGACAAAATTTCTTGTAGATGGAGTTGGAGAATTTAAGAGGAATCTGGGGATCATGGGCAGTTTGAATTTAAAATAATATTATTTGTGTTACTGAACAAACTACTAACCTCAGCAATACCAATAATCATTAATGTTTTTAAATTATAATTACTTCCATAAGATAACCAGGAGCCCAGCTATTCCCCAGAAAGAGCTGGGAAAGAAGAACAAGAACCAGCAACAGAAGCAGAGGCAACAGGTCATTGGGAGCAAAAACAAGGTCATAACTAAGCTGGACGTCATCCAGGAGTTTAAATACACCTGAAAGGTTGATTGTTGTAAATTCTGATTGGTTGAAATCCCGTTCAGAAGGTAACAATTTGCTCTCCACAAATCTACTAATTGTCTTATTAGTGAAAGTAGATTCCAGAGCAAAAGAGGACCCAGGTTTGAACCCTGTCAATGCAAGAAGAGAATCAGAAGCAATTTCTGGAGTAAATCCATCAGGTAACAAAGAACAGATGCTCTCAACTAACCCAATAATTTTAGGAGATCCAGTATAACCCAAAGGTAGAAAACTTTCTTGTTCTAATCCCAAATATAAATTGTTGTCAGGATTTATCAAAGGAACATTCCTGATACTATCTATGCTGCTGATTCCTTGACTTTGAGTCAAATTAAGGTATTACTGTTGTATCTGTGCGTAATCTTCTGCTGCACCTTTCTTTATTCACTCTTCAAGGGTGATCATTTCCAAATAAAAATGCACCATCTCCTCCTCATTGGTAATTTCATCATAATTTGGGTTTATATTCTCCATTTGATTGATTATGACAAGCTCTCACTTTACTTCACCCTGGCACTCTTGCCTTCAGAAAGCCACCTTGATGATCTCCCCAGGTACCCTAGATCAAAAGTTATGGTAATTTAAATAGCCAAGTTCAAAAGCCCTGTTGACATGTCCCAAAATTGTTTCAAAATTGGATTTCAAATCAAGACAAGCAACAATTAGTGAGTGGGGAAATCCAATCATATCTCAGCTTCCAGTGATTAGTTTTGGACAATCTTACGCTCAAAAAAAGTCCCAGATAAGAAAAAAAACCTGCCAAATTATTTTTAGAAGACCAAAAGAGGCAAAGCATGAAGTTTAAATCTGGACAAAGGAATATGATTAGTTTATTCGGCTGATGTCTCAAATTTTTAGCATGACCCCCCAGATAGAGAGACAAGGACCTTAAGGATTAATCCAGAAGAATCTCAAATACTAATGCAAATAGTATAAAAAGAATCTAGTTCACTTTTTCCCCATTTAAATCATTCTTGGCCTGAATAATAAATAAAGGACTTCTCTTAGACTATAGTTTAAATGTATTAAAGTTGGAAGCGCTTGGTCCCTGACACTTTCAATACATCTGAGGAGATGGTGTGAAATTTAGTTTTGGATTCTTAATTGAGTCATCTGCACCCTTAAAGCTGCTGGATTAACCTACCATGATACTGATTTTTTAAAAAGAATTGTCCTAGTAGAATTTCAGCTTTGATAAAAAAATGTGATTACTTTAGATCTCAAAGCTGCCTATTTTTATCTTAAAACTACCCAGTTCTCACTTAAAGTTTATTCTCGGTGGCATTTTTGACAGTTGCTTTAATCCCACCTCTTTTGAGGTTATGGTTTAAAGTGCTTTGGCTATTGCTTAAAACTTTCAACTTTTTCTCAAGTCTGGTGATATAGTTTAATTATTTTTGAGCTTCAGATTGGACCAATAAAAACACTTATTGGGCCCCATTATCCTCCTGGCAGCTACAGTTTTATTAAAAAAGCTGCAAGCATGATAACCTTCTGAGCTCTACTGGTTAAATGTCGCCAAGTATCTATGCAGATTATTTGGCAGGGGCAGTTATAATGAATTTAGGATTTTCTCATCTTTTTACATGAGGCCATGCTAAATCCCAGAAGACAGCAGCCCTTAAATCAAGCCCACTATTTATATAATAAGCTAGTCATTTAAAATTGTGAAGGTTATTTTCCAATTGTTTACAAGCCCTATTTACCAGGGCAGGGGCCTTTGATATGATTCTAAAAATAGATGCAAATATCTTTATTTAGAGTGTATCCCAGAGAATTTCATTGAGGTTTTACTAATTAGCAGTGTTTGCCCCAATTTTGGGGGGATTCTGATGAGAATTTACCAGTGAAATATCTTTCATAATGGTGGTTGTTTGCTAAAAAACTGCTTGGGCAATCTCAGCAGTACCAGATTGTTGAGCAACTTGGGTTATTACTGGTATTTTCAAAGCTACAGATAGATGTTAGCCTTGGCAATTTACTCTTCCTAATCCTATGCAAGAGCACTACAGACTAAAATAGAATAGAACTTTGAAGATAATTATGTTTATTGAAACTGGAGTACAATCTAGCTAGCAGCTGCAATCTATCCACGTGTAACTAAGAACTTGTTGTTATCCTTTCAGGTGTCTGTATCAATATATACTGCAACAACCCTTGTTCTTGTCCTTTCTACAGTTCTCAGTGGCTACCTTCACAATAGGCGCATCTTTGCTGGCTGTGCCTATCCTGATTGGCTGTCCTTGGCACGTGTGTTGCTACTGGCCTTAGCAGGTGTACATGGCACTTCAGCTACAGTCTACACTCTTCTTGAGCTAGCCTACTGTCATTTATTGATGAGCTGTATCTTACACTCCTATTATTGTGCTGGGAAACTCCGCTGTATTTAGTTGATGCTTATAAATGGTCCTTAATCTGTCTTCCAACATTAGAAGGTGGAATTTTGGTATTCCATTTGTAGGGCTTAATCATTGGTCCTTTTTTGGCTGGCAAGCCTTCTGCTTATTAATGCAATGGGTCAAATTGGGGATTATACTCCATATAATAGCAGACTTGATTCAATATTGACTTGTGGATTATCTGCTGTGTAATGCTGACCTGAACCAATAAGGAAACCAATTATACACTGTGTAATTCTGATTCAAATTTTATATTTCTTAGCCATATGCACATCACTTGTTTGATATACTCATATATGTCCATCAGGTTGGGTGGGACTGAGTTGATACAACGCCCAGTAGGATAAAATGAGCAATATAAAATTGATGATTACATGATTACACGCTGTGTAATCAGTTTATTTATTATATTGGTTAACATTTATACGGCATATAATGTTATATCAATTATAACAAACTAGAGATTATACAGTGTATAGTCACTACACATAGGAATGATAATAAAGTGATAATACAGTGTACAATGTTGCATCTATCATAATAAACTAACAATTACACCGTGTATAACTGCCATATCCATTATAATATATTGGTGATTATACGGCATATAATTACTATGCTTAATAGAATATTAGCCTAGCAATAATATGGCGTGTAACTGATAATGATCTGCGTGCAATGATTAGCCTGATAATTTGTGGTCAATCAGCCTAATCTCACACAGATTCCTGGCAACACTACACTAGCCAAAAAACTATATTAACCTGCTACTAACTCCAACACTAGGGCCAAGGGCTCCCAACCTGGACATATTAAAATTTTGCATAGTGGGGTGTTCTTTGTTTAGCTAAATAGATCAGGAATATTCTAATGAAAAACCAAGAGTAGACTCTTTTTATATCATTTTTTCTGGAGTTTAGCCTCTTTTCATATTATTCCTGAAGATGTTTTAGGCCTCTGTCTGGGACCTCAGTCCAGTGTTTCTTGGCATCAGCCAGCTAGAACCATTGCTGCCCATTGATAGGGGTGTAACTTTGCTCTTTACCTTTGGGTGACATCTAAAATTGGCTGTCTAAATTTTTATTGATCTGGGGCTTCAGTTTGAGGATAATGATACCCAAAACTGTCAGGACCCTGCCACCAGGCTTCAGCAATCTGCTTTATAGTAGAGATTAAGGGCTGTAAAGCGGCAGGATCAGGTATAATACTGGGCCTAGCTTTAAGATATAAGATGGAGAATGGCCAAGAGAAGTATGTTTTTCTAAATAGAGAGCAATTTAATCTATGAGGCTAGCAAGAGTGATGTACACCAAGCTCACAAAGCCAGTGTTTGTCATATTAAGATTGGCTAAAATAAATGAGGCTTTAAACTTAGGTGTTGAAAGAAATAGTGAGAGTGAAATCATAATAGTATAGCCAGTAAGTTTTTGTCAGAAAGAGGGCTGATGGCAGCACAATGACATGATCAAAGCAGTTTCAGGGATACAGCTGACACTGAGAGCTACCAAGTATAAAATTATTCTTCAGGCAAAAGATAGGGTGATAAATCTAGATAATAGATTATTAGATGTGTGAACCTAAGGTTCATAACCTTGTCTATATTTAAAAATTGCTGAAAGAAAATTAGGGAGTATAAAGGTGGTTTTATAAACATCAGTCTGTGGTACAGGTGTGAGTTGTCCAAATTTAAAGGCTTTCTCATTAAGACACAGGATTTTTTCATTTTTAGTGCTATCAACATCTTTCATCAGGTGAGAAGTTTAGTGAGAATTGTTTCAGTTGCTTGGTCAGATATATTGACTTTTTGGAAGTCTAGATCAAATTATGAGGTTTGGCTATTGTCAGAATAAGTTTGGCTTATGTCAAGTGAGGTTTTATCAGTATCAGGATTAATCTGGGTTGTTTCAGGTTGATTTTCAGGAATCCAGCCCATGGGGGTCTTGAGAACCTATGGGCAGACAGCCTGAGGGTCCTCTGGGAAGGGCCTACCACAAGTGTCAGGAATGTCCTTTCTGAAATTTCTGATAACAATTTAAATTTAGGTACATGAAATTTTTTTCCTCCTTTAGGTGCTACTAGGTCTCCTAAAATCCATGGGTTAATGAGTAATAATTGCTCTTTATTACCTTTGAATTTGGGTTTGGTTGGACCTCCAGATCCAGGACTGACAACAACAGGATTTGAACCCAGGTCTTCTTCTTGTTTACATGTGCTTTTGCTCAAAGAAACAGTTAGTAAAGTCAAAAAGAACAAATCATTACCTTCTGAATTCAATTCCAGCCAATTATAAATTGCAAAAATCCTTTTGTTGGATCCTTTGAAAAGTATTGATTACGCTGACAGCTGCCCTGACTCTGTTTTTGCTCTGACTTGTCTGTTATCCTCCGGTTCTGTTACTGGTTTCTACTCTTATTCTCCAGATTTAATTGGGGAATAGCTGGAAATGCTCCTAGGTCTTGCTGTTCTTGTGGTTTGATGAAAATAACTTAAAATAATTATGTGACCAAGCATATTTTAGGTGAAGAAATATCAAAGCTCCAAATTTTAAGTTACACTAATTCACAATCTCCAGTAACTTTCCAAAATCTCCTCAAATATTTTACTATTTTCTTCAACCACTCCATTTCTACTGATAAGGAGCGCCTTTTGGGAAAGATTCAAATATGGAATTGGGAAAGAAGAGAAGTATCTTTTATTGGATAATATTTTAGACTTATATAGATTGGGCTGTGGCAGAGATTTAGTTGGATCAACCCTAAGGTTTGGTCATGTTTGAGATGGGTTCAAGCCACTGGATACTTGGATTGTCATGTGATATTGCTTGGTTACCATTCTTGGTATGTCAAAAGGTATATTAGAAGGGCATTGAATTGGGCAATAGCTGGATGTTAAGTAGGTTGGTGATAGCCAGAATGCTTGTACATCCAGACCCTCAACACCCCCTTAAGGGATTACTCTGGTGCATCAGGAGGGGGCTTTGTTTTAACAGCTGCTGCCTGATGCTCCTGGAGTTGTTTACTAGTTGGAACCAGTCTGGTTGAGTGTTCTCCTTTACTGAGGCAGAGACAGGTTCTGTGATATTTCTTGACAACTGGGGTTTTAGAACCTTGGAATTTTACTAGATAGGTGTTATGATCTGGTCTGTACTTGATGATTCTTCCTGGTCCCCTGTGTACTGAGTCTAGCTCCTTCTGTTTCCAGCCAGGACCCAGACAGGGGAGTTGTTGGGGAGTGGTTCCACTTTAGAGGTTATCTTTTGTGTTTTGAGCCTCTTTATTTCTGCTATTTTAGCTTTGAGGTGTATGTGTTATAGATTTGGTACTTGTTCTACTGTGGGGGGGTTTCCCTGGGGGGATCTTTATGTATTGCTGTTTGTTGCGGGTAATTATTTCTGGTTTGTACCTATAGGTTAGCTCAACTGGTGAATAGCCTGCCCCTTGATTGGTGCAGACCCGGGATACTAGTAATGCATGTTTCACGTATAGTGGCCATGTGTCTTTGGCTTTGCCATCCATTATTTTCTCTAGGATTCTGATAAGGCTTCTGTTTATGCTTTTCACTCTGATGTTGGCCTGTGGCCTGTATGGAGAGGTTGTGAAATTTTTAATGTTTTTGGATTTTAAGTTGTTGTTTATTACGTGACCTGATAACTCAGTTGCTCCATCAGTTATGATGTATGTAAAGTTACGCCTCCTCCTTAGGCCTCCACTCCAATTCCTTCCAAATGCTTGGGAATTTCTACCAAATTATCTTTAAATATTTATCTTAAAGGTTACTGAAAAAGCCCAAGAAAGGCCATTAATTTAATATTTTAGAATTATTCTGAAGATGCTCCCGCCTAGCCCACCCAAGAGACACCTCTGGTTAAATATCATGTGCAAGAGCAGCCAGGAGCAGTGGTAATTGCATCCAAAGAATATTCCTGATGTTAGTTGGTTCAGTTTTCCTTTTGAATATGTTCATTCAAATTTTTTCAAGATCTTCCTGCCTCAAGAAATGCATTTGTATCCGCTCATATCATTGGTCAATTGATTTGTGACATTTAATCTACCATCCTAATCCTATCACATCCCTTAAATGAATGCAAGTGTTGTAAAAGACCTTGCTTCATCATTCTCTAATCTATAAAGTTTGAAATTTGTTAGTAATTTTGGTCATTTGGTTTTATCTGTTGCTTTGCAGTGTTCAGTTGACTCCTTCCCCCCTTTGATCTACCCAGGAATTGTTGGCAACAACCTTTTGGTTGTTGCTGAAACCACAATTTTTATTGTGGTTGAGATCTTGGTTCTATTTCCTCTTAACCTGCTCCCCAATTCTCACAATGTAGTCTAAAGTGCTGTAGTTGGCTATAATTGCTTTGTTAATGAATTGGTTTATGGTTTCTGCTTTATGGTCCTTTGTTGCCCAGAAGATGGGCCAGCGTGTGGCAAAGTTGATAGCTAAAATTAAGAAACGTTGGTTTGTCTTTGTTTCTGGAAAGGGGCCCACTACGTCTAGCCCCCAAACCTTGAATGGTTCAGGGTCTAGTACTGGGTTGACTGTTGGCTGGGGAGCCTTTGTGATGGTGTATTTCTTACACACTGTGCACTTTTCAGATCATCAACTATATCCTGTTTGAGTTTGGGCCACCATACTATCTCTTTTAATGTGAGGTATAGGTTGTTACCCTTTTTATGTCCTAGTAGGTGGTGATGTCTTAATATGGTGTCAACTCTTTGTGCAAGTGGGATGTAAGGGACATGTTTGTTGTTAATGATTCAGTATACAGTGCCATTTGATACATGGAAATACTTTTTGTTCCTTAATAATGTATTGTGGGCCATTTGGTGTGTTGAGGGGTCTTTCCCTTTGGTTTTACACTCAGTGTTGTATAGATTTGGCCAGTCAGGGTCCAGGTGGTCAGGATGATCCTCTCTAGGCTGAAATAGTCTATAGAGAGCATCAGCTGTGACCAGCTCTGCCCCTTTTTGTGTTGGATGTCCAAATTAAGCTGCTCCAGCAGGGACATCCATTTGGCTTGCCGTTGTGTGAGTGTGTTCTGAGTTTTTAAATAGATTAAGGATTTGTGGTCAGTTAGTACTCAGACGTTTAGATGTCCTTCTAAGTAACATCTCCATTTCTTGCATGTGTGATATATTGCTAGCAATCCCTTATTGTGTATTGGGTATCTCTGCTCAGTGTTGGTTAGTTTTCTGCTTTCATAACATACTAGTAGGAAGTCTTGCTGCCCTAGCTGGCAGATGCGCAGGACTGCGCCAATGGCAGTGTCACTGGCATCTGACTCAAGCTTGTAACACTTGTTGTTATTAGGGTATTGCAAGATTGGTGCTTCAATCAAAGCTTGCTTTAATAATTGGAAATTCTTGTTGCATTCTGGTGTCCAGATGAATTTCTTTTTGGCATTACCCTTGGTTAAGTCATTGATTGGTGTGGTTAGTTTTCTGCAGTCTTTGATGTATTTCCTTAGGTAAGCTACCATTCCAAGAAAGCATCTAACTTGTTTAACAGAGGTGGGGAGTTGCATGTTATTTATGGCTTTAATTTTGTCTGGATCTGCTTTGATGCCACTGTTAGAGACAATATGGCCCAAGACCAGGAGCTCATTTTCCATAAATTGGCACTTACTTGGTTTTTTGTAAAGTTTGTGCTTTGCAAGTCAATTTAGTGTCTTGCAGACATGTGTTAGGTATTCCTCTTTTGTTTTTGAGAATATGATGATATTTTCAAGGTAGCATAATGTATTTGAGAGACCATTTAGTGCTTGGTTTATCATGGTGACAAACGTTGCGGGAGCGTTGGTCATCCCAAAGTTCATTACCCTACACTCAAAGAATCCAAATTGTGTACAGAACACAGTCTTTGGTATGTCCTTTTCCTTTACTTCAACTTGGTTGTAACCTGAGGTGAGGTCAATTTTGGAGAAAAATTTGGCTCCTGAGAGTCTTGCAAACAGATACTCTATTAGTGGAAGAGGTTATTTATTTTTTACTGTGCTTGCATTTAGTGCTCTGTAGTTAGTTACTAGATGCAGAGTGCCTTCCTTTTTCTTTACAAAGAACACTGCTCCCCCCCCCACAGGAATTCAGACAGATGAATGAATCCTTTTGCTAGATTGTCCTCAATGTGTGTTTTGAGGGTTTGGGTCTCCATGGGAGAGAGTCTGTAAAGGGGTGCAGGTTTAGGCATGACTTTACATAGGTTAATGCCATGTTTTACCTCCCGTTTGGGGGGTAGCTCTGTGAGTTCTTCTTTGAATACATGAGTGTATTCATTTAGGAGTGCTGCAAGTTCTGGGCATTGGACTTTGATTGTTTGTATGTTATTGAACTCAGTGTACCTCATTATGTGGAGGGTACTATCTTTAGCTAGACGTTCTGAGTTGTCTTGGTTTATGACCTGGACAAATACTGTGTCTCTTAGAATGAGGTCGCTGGGTTCTTTGAGGATATTAAAATTGACTCCATTGTGTTTGATGGTCATGGTTTTTGTTTTCCAACATACACTGGGGTTCACTTGGGTGAACCAGTCCATGCCTGCTACAATGTTGTAGTTTATGTTGTTCATTACAAGTCCTTTGATGGAAATTTCTATGCCTTGGAGGTCAATTCTGAAGGAAGTTGTTTTGCCTTCAAGTAGAACTTTTGATTTATCTGCCATTTTGGCGTATTTGAAGTTGGATTTGACAACTGGTATTTTGTACTTGGTTACAAAGGGTTTGCTAACCATAGTGTGTTGTTCACCAGAGTCAAATAAAAATTTATTTGTATGTGATTTGTAAGTGCATGGATAGACAAGAAGTTGTGAGTGATCTTTAATTTTTAAGTTCATAAAAATGGAGGATTGCGGGAGACATGGGATGTGAGCAGCAAATTTTGTGCCTTGGTACAGTTTCTTGTTAAGTTGGGGGGAGACAGGGGCACTTAAGCCTGTTCCCCCTCCTCTTTTCCCTGTTCCTCTGTTTTGAGACCTTTGAGGTCAGAGAATGTGGGGTCAGATTCATAGCAAGTTGCTATTTCAGCATTGTTTACTTTGGTGGTATCCTCTTTTTTGGGATGGGACCAGTTTGCGCTGTGGCTGCAATTGCCATTGTTGCAATCAGAGTTGCTGTTGCTTTGATTGGTGTTTTGGCGTTTGTTGCCATTGGAGTTTTCTCTGCCATTGCTGTTTGAGGAGCAATTGCCGTTGTGTGCAGCATATTAATGTTTATGTGTTTTTCCGCATGGTTGGCTTCTACAATGAGTGCGGGCATGGAGGTGTTGGCCTCTGGACAGATGAGGGCAGCAACAGAGGATTTCATTCTGTTGATAAATGAGGCTCTGGTGTGTATGTTGTCTGCTTGTGCTGGATTTTGGATTTTGTGGTGTATTTTCTCTAATTCATTGGCGTAAGCTGTGATAGTGGTCTTCTAAGGAAGATTGCTGAGCTGTATTGCAATGTCTTGGAGGGATTTGGTGACACAGAAATTTTGTGTGATGTCCGCTTTGAACTCTTCCCAGTTGTCAAGCTGATTGTCAGTTTGTGAGCTGACCCAGGTGGCAAACCAGTTAGCTGCGGCCTTGTACAGGCGCTTGCTAGCTTCCTGGACCCATTTCTCATGGGGAATGCGGCTGGAACAGAGTTTAGCGGCTGAGTGGTCTAGCCAGTTGATGATGTTTTCTTTTTTTACCAAAGAACTTGTCAATACCAATGTATTTTGTGTTGGTAACTTCACCTGTGATAGGTGGTTGTGCGTTTGTTTGTGGTTGAAGAGAGCAACTGTATTGAATTATCTTGACACATGCTTTGGGCATGACTAGACCTTCAAATATGGTGCATCCAGTAGGTATATCTTTGTCAATATTGTGGGCGTGGAAGTATGTTTTCCAGGTCTCATGGGATGTGGCCTGGTTGAGTACGTGAGCAATGGTGGGTAGGTTTCAGTCAGTCCTTTTCTCTTTCATGGGCATGGTTAAAAAAACCGTAGCTGCTACCAGTGATAAGGAGCGCCTTTTGGGGGAAGCTTTTAATATGGAATTAGGAGAGAAGAGAAGTATCTTTTATTGGATAATATTTTAGACTTATATAGACTTGACTGTGGCGTAAATTTAGTTGGATCAAACCTAGGGGTTGATCATGTGCAGGATGGGTTTGAGCCACTGGATACTTGGATTGTCATGTGATATTGCTTGGTTACCATTCTCAGTATGTCAAGCGGTATATTAGAAGGGCACCAAATTGGGCAATGGCTAGATGTTAAGTAGATTGGCAGTAGCCAGAATGCTTGTACATCCAGACCCTCAACACTATCATGCTATATAAAGCTGGTAAGTCATATTCTATAATTTGTTCAATCAATAAAGTCTACTTCACCCCAAGTGAATTATTGTCCATTCTTAGCTTGACTTAAACCTTTTTTAATCCTAACCATGAGATTACCCAAGACTTCTTTTATTAAGTTCTTGGGTATAAATGGATCTATTGAATGATCTTGTTGCTGGCTTTATTGGCCTGCATTTTGATAGGCTTGCATGCAGACTCTGGCACTTCTCCTGAAACTCAATTTGTGGATAGCTCTTGGCGCAGAGTAATCCCTGGAGTATGGTATACTGCCACACCTTTGTCTCACAACCCACCTTGGAAGAAAGAGCCTCATAACTACCAGTTAGTACACAAAACCGCCAAACCACATGTCTTTTCCCTATTGGCCTCTGCCTTCCTCTTGTACTACTTAGGAGCATACTTCTTCCTTGAAAAATTCAATCTTCTCTTATGCCGGTATTGCCTAGTTAGGGAACTCTTTCATCTTGGTATGGTGTCCTTACCCATGGGTTCATTATTAACTGGTCTAAATCCCTCTACAATCATTCACCACCTTGGGAGATTACTTCCAAGTTGGTGGGTGTTTGACAACAAGATTGGAGCTAAATTTACAGTATAAGATAAAAATTTGCCCAGAAGAGCCCAGGGGCTGATAGCAGGCACCATTGAATTAATCAGGCCAGTGAGGGTGATGTACATCACCCCAAATATCTGTGTGGAGGTAGATTCATTGGTTGCAACAGATTCCTGCAGGCAATTGGGCTGCAGGGTGAGAGGTGGTTTCATTGAAGCTAGATAGGCAGGCAGGTAGTTGTACTTGTTGCAGAATAGCAGGGGAGGTATGGTGACCCAAGTTCTTTTCTCTACCAATGGTCTTGGTTTCTTTAGCTCTGGCTTCTGGGTTGTAGATTAAGAAGCTCTCTGGATGACTTTCAAATACACCAGTTTGGGTGGGTATTCTGTGAAATTTACTAAGCCAAAGGAAGCTGCTGGTGGACAATATAGTTCAGACAGTTGGTCTACATTTCTTTGGGTTGTTAGGTGTGAGGTATGGAACTGCAGGAGGCAGACTTCAAATAAAATAGAGCTAAAATCAAATATTAAATAACCTGGTTGAACCAAAGGTTCATGCCACTTTATTGCAAGAATGGCAATGGGCAACTTCCTGGCGGCCCAGGGTATAAGTATACCCATCTTCATAAAGAAACTTTTACAATTTCCTTTGGGCCTGATGATACTGTCTACCAGGGTTTGCAGCCCTTGGTGGCATCCATTGCAGGAGATATTTCATTGACTGTGTGAGATTAGGCTGATTGACCACAAATGATCAGGCTAATCATTGCACGCAGATCTTAACCAGTTACACGCCATATTATCACCTGGTTATCATTTAATCAAATGTAGTAATTATACGCTGTATAATCATCAATATATTATAATAGATATGGTAGTTAGCGCCGTGTAACTGTTAGTTTATTATAATAGATGTTGTGATTATACGCCGTATTATCACTGATCATCATTCCAATGTGTACTGATTGTACACCATATATTACTTGCTTTATTATAATTGATGTAACAATTATACGTTGTATAAATGTTAGCCAACATAGTGATTGCCATTGATTACACAGCGTGAAATCACAAAATTATCAACTGTATATCGCCCATACCATCCATCTGGATGTTGTATCAACCCAGCCTGATGATGTTTATGAGCATATCAAACAAGTGATGCGCAAAGGTCATGGAAATACCAAGTTGGGGTCAGCATTACATGGTGTATAATCAAGCTTCCTATTGGTTTGGGTCAGCATTACACGGCAGATAATCCACGGGTCAATACTGGATTGAGTCTGCTATTATACAGTGTATAATTCCCAATTCAACCTGTTGCATTAATAAGCAGAAGACTCACCAGCCAGAAAAAGATCACTGATTAAGCCCTACAAATGGAATACCAAAATTCCACCTTCCAATGCTGGAAGACAGATTAAGGACCATTTATAAGTGTCAACTAAATACGGCATAGCTTCTCAGCGCTATAATAGGCGTGTAAGATACAGCCAATCAATAAATGACAGTAGGCTAGCTCAAGAAGAGCGTAGGCTGCAGTGAAGTGCCATGTACGCCTGCAAAGACCAGTAGCAACACACATGCCAAGGACAGCCAATCAGGATGGGCGCAGCTAGCAAAGATGGGCCTATTGCAAAGGTAGCCACTGAAAACTGTCTGAAAGGACAAGAACAAGGGTTGTTACAGTATATATTGATACTGACGCCTGAAAGGATAACAACAAGTTCTTAGTTACACCTGGATAGATTGCAGCTGCTGGCTAGATTGTACTCCAGTATCAATAAACCTAATTACCTTCAAAGTTCTATTCTATTGTAGTCTGTAGTGCTCTTGCATAGGATTAGATAGAGTACATTGGTAAGGCTAACATCTATCTATAGCTTTGAACATATCACCAATAACACAGGTTGCTCAACATTGGTGCTCACTTGAAATTGATCCTCTGCCAATGCCACAGGAAACTGCCCCCGCCCACCAAGAATTGTCCTTGGCCCCGCCTCCACCCAGCTTTATTGACAAGCATGGGTACAAGATAGAATCATCAGACAGTGAGAGTGCTCCTGTCTTTTCCGTGAGCAATCCTGTGGTTGTTCATCCTCCTGCAACCGTCCCTTTGGTTGTGGCCCCATTGCCCTCTGTCCCTGAGGGCCCCGCCTTGGTTGGTTCATACAATCACACACAGATTGTTGAGCTGGCTGAAACTTTACTTTGTGGATTCCGCCTCTGTCCCTCTGATTGCCCTGACCATAATCTGAGCATATTCTTCCACTACCAAGACCAGGAAACATGCTGGCAACTTTACTGGCTCTACTGTAATGCATCATTCCAAGCTCTCCAGGAGCGCCTTGCTGGTGGAGATCACGCCGTGGAGTACCTTGATGGCTTTGTCCAGCCCTCCATGAAACAACTTCAGCTAGTTGCTGCCCACCATAATCTCAAGCTTTTGTCCCTGGGCAATGCCCTCCTCTCCTGTTGCTGTAACTGGGCTGAGCAATGGGCCACAGCTAACACCTCCTTTTTGGAGATGTGTGCTGTGGTCCTGGCTAATCAGTCCATGGGGGGATGTGCATGCATATATTGATGAACTGATTGATATCTTAAACACAAAGTTCAAGGCCATGGTCCACAAAGCAATGGATGCACGTGGAGCTTCTCTGGCATGGCTGCAGGATGTCCACAAGTTTTGTGCTGAGTCAGACAAATTCAGTGTGAGAATGGCAGACAACATAACCACCATGGATCAGAACGTTATTGCCCTGGACAAAGAAGTAGAGCAGCTTGGCTCACAGCTCCACCAGTTTAAAAAATATATTCTGGACAACTTCCAGAGACTAGAAGCAAAAGTCAACAGCCAAGTGAAGGTATCTTGCTCATCTATGCCAAAGCCGCGTCCTTGCCCGTACAGTGCAAAGATTTTGACACTAGAGACCAGAATAGCAACCTTGGAGAGCACAATCAATGGATACAAAGAAGAGTTTGCCAGAGCACATGAGACCATCATGGCTCTGCAAACGGAGCAGCTGACCCTGAGAGACGCTGTGTCACATCTTTCTAACACCACTGCAAGCGTAGAGTCTGAGCTCTGCCAAAAAAGCCGGCAGATGGACAACAACAATGTCCACAACTGCCTGGCCAGAATGGAAGCTCAAATCCAGCTACTGGAAGCAAAAGGCTACAAATGCGTCTCAAGCAGCTGGCAGACATCATCATCAATGTGTACAGACCACTATGAAGATGCCACTGACACCTCTGAGGAGGAAGGGGAACAGCCAAACAGGGGGATTCCCAAGGTATTCATAACTCTTCCCTCTAGAGAGCCCTTCACGCCAAAGGCCACACCTAGGGCTAGGCGTAGCTATACAACAGATAGGCAGTCAACTGCCTCCCCCTGCCAGCCCACCAAGCCTACAGCAGTGAACAAACAATTCAAACCTCTGAACCTCCCAAAATTTGATAAACAAGGGAATGTACATTCCTTCCTGAGACTCTTTGAGATGGCAATGAGGGGCGTTAGCAACCACCAAAAGGCAACCACACTCATCACCACATTAGACGCAATCAGCGTCAACTTAGTAATGCCACGCCTACCTGCAACTGACTGGACGTACCAAGAGGCTAGACAGGCTGTGCTGGAGGAGTTTGGTGGAGAGGATATCCTCTTCACCAGGAAGTCCAAGTTTGGCACCATAAAGTTTGCTCCAGGCAAAACTCTGCAGGAATTTGCAGAACAATTCTACCATGATGTGTTGGTGCTCCTTGGCTCCGGCACAGTCTCCACCTTTGATATCCACGCTGGAATGAAGCAGGCCACTCACCCGTACAAAGAGCTCCATAGAGCAATGGCCCCTGCCTACACCAAAGGCAAGGACATGTCAGAAATTATGGACTGCCTCCGTAGTCATGCCAAAACGTTTGGTCCTCCCAACCAACCCAAGTCCAAGCAGCCTAAGCCAACCTACAAGAAACCACGCTTCCAGAAAGAGGACTCTGCTAAGTCCTCTGCACACCCTCCTGATGTGAAGGGTCCTTACTGCATTGCCTGTAACACAGCAGGACACTGGAAATCAAAGTGTCCAACCAACTCCAAGAAGGTGCATGTGATACAATCCCATTCCACTAGCACAACTGAGGGAAAAGCCAAGGCGGAGTAGAAGAGGGAAATTCTACCTCCGCCAAATCCCTCAACGTTCCCATTAAACCTGGCCCCAAAGACCACTGTCCCAAGGAGCTACACAAAGATGCAATCCATATGGTTCTAGCCAACGGCCTGTATGCAGTGACTACCTGATCCCAAAGCAAAGTCAAGCAAGAAGAGGCCGCCCTGGCTGAAGTCTCAAAGCCGTATGCAGCCCAGTTACAGGATGCCAGGGAAAATTGTTGCTCACCATGCTCCAACAACACCCTAAACTTAAAGTCAATCCAAGTAGCTTTCCCCCTGGAGGAACTTAAGTCCGCATACCCCAATGTCTGCAAAAGTTTGCTCCACACCTTGGAGAGCAATGAGGAGAATGGTATACACACATTAAAAAGCCTTGATGACTCTTATATTGATTGTACCTACATTGACATATTGGTTAACAAACATTGCATTTGAGACATAGCAGATAGTGGTGCTCCATTTAATATCATCTCCACTAAGATGGTGAAGAAATTGGGTATAGCCCCAGATGTGAACTATAGATCACCCTTTGGTACAACTGGCAAGGAACCCACATACTCTGTGGGAGCATACAATGCACTACCTATGCAATTTGGCTGCATTGTGGTGTCTGCCCCGCAGTTGTTTTGCCAAACAATACCTACAATTTCCCCATAGGCACCTCCTTCCTGGTGAAATATGGTGCCATGACACATTGGGGTCTTTCCACCTTCAAAATTCTTGGTCAGACCTTACCCTTGTTCTTCAGTAAGGAAGGTTAAGACACCGCTCCCAGGCCCTGCAAATTTATCAATCTGGCTTATGCCAACAGAATTGTCCCTGTAGAATAAAAACTTGCCAGAAAACACAGGCATAAACCTCCTACACAGATCCTGGAACATAAGGGTATTCTGCTGAGGACAAGGTCTGCATTTTTCCTGGAGCCTGGACATCAGAAGATTTCAGAGACTGGGTTGTCTGTGGTTATCCCTGATGGGCTATATGCAGAGGTCATCAAACCCTGGGGCTGCTCTCGCTTTGAGCCATGCATTGCACCGGACATTTTCACCCCAGGCCAGCAGGAGATACATGTTCTCTTGGCCAAACTCACAAAGAAGACGCTTTCTATCAAGAAAGACCAAGTGATAGGCTTCTTACACTTCTACCTTATGGAGGAACTATCTGAGGTTAAGGGATTTGGTACATTCAAGGAAATGGGTATACCAGACAAACCTGGACCAGCAGTCCATCTGACTACCCCCTTAGCTGACCTTTCCTCGCTTGGTCCTGAGGAGCAAGCTTGGGCATCTTCACTGTTTTAAAAGTACTGCTCAATATTTGCAGAAAGCGACCATGATCTGGGTTGTGCTGAAGGAGTAACCCATCACATTGACACAGGAACCACTCCTCCAATCCTCATGTGCCCCATACAAAAATTGAAGGCAAACAAAGAAGTTGTCTCAGAAGAAGTCAGTGAACTGATAAATCAAGGCATGTTGGCCTCATCCAAAAGTTCTTGGGCATCTCCTATCCTGATTGTCAAGAAGAAAGATGGCTCTAATTAAGTTTTCATTGACTATTGACGCCTCAACAAGGTCACCAAAAAGGACTCCTATCCCTTACCTTGCATAGATGACACATTAGACCGCCTCAGGGGTGCCAAGTACTTCTCCACCATGGACCTCATATTGGGCTACTGGCAGATTGAACTACTCCCCAAAGAACAATAAAAATGTGCCATCATAACCTCCCAAGGACTATTCCAACCAAAAAGGATGCTGCAAGGGTTGTGCAATGCTTTTTCAACCTTTTAGCGTGCAATGGACACCATCCTCAGCGACCTTAAACTCTCCTGTGTCCTAGTATACTTGGACAATATCAATGTTTTCTCCAGATCTTCACTGAGCATCTAGCTCACTTGGAAGAGGTTTTCAAGAGGCTAGCAGCTGCCAATCTTAAGATAAAGCCGCGCAAATGCCAGTTCTTCAAGGACCAATTGGAATACCTGGGCTTTGTTATAGATAGCCATGGTCTGCGTCCCCAACCCGCAAAAACTGAAGCCATATCTAAGATAAAGCAATCCAAGTCAAAACGTGACATACAAGTATTCTTAGGAATGGTTGGTTATTATTGATGTTTCATCCCCCACTTTGCAGCAATTGGAGAACCTCTCTTCCACTTGCTGAAATTGGGAGTTGACTTTGTGTGGAGTAAACAATGCCAAGGAGCCTTTGACAAGCTACACTTGGCCTTGTCAAGCGGCCCTGTTCTGATGTACCCAGACTTTGACAGACCATTTGTGATCCATACCAATGCCTCGCTCACTGCAGTTTGGGCTGTACTATCCCAACTTGACAACAAGAGACTCAAACACCCTGTAGCATATGCCAGTAGGACACTAAACGTCCATGAACGCAATTATACAGTGACAGAACGCAAATGCCTGGCAGTCATCTACGCATGCAAACAATTTTGGGTCTACATCCATGGCGTACGGTTCACAGTGATCACAGACCACACGGTTCTAGCTTGGCTCCAGAGCCTCAAGGAACCAGAAGGCCAACTTGCTCAATGGGCGTTGAAACTAAAGGCCTTGGACTACGAGATCCTTCACTGCCTTGGCAGCAAGCACCAGAACGCAGACTGCCTTTCCTTCTTACCCACTGTGGCCCTGGTGAGCCCATTAGCGGATCAGCTGTACCAGAAAATGATGACTGTGAAGTTTAGCAACAAGCACAAGAAAGTACAGCATATCCTACAGGACCTTTGGAAGGATACAGCACTACGCAATAGTGTGCTGTACAAGCTAGTGGATGGTAAGGAACACATATTCCCTCCTCCCTTCAAAAGGACTAGCATTGTTACGGCCGCTCATAAGGCAACAGGTCATGGTGCCTTTTGGAAGACCAAACAGATCCTGTCTTGCACCTACTTCTGGGAGGCAATGAATTTCAACATTCAGGAGACAATCAACTGCTGTATCAAGTGCCAAGGGAATAAGCCACTACAAAAAAGCACAACTTACCAAATGGTGCAACCCCATTTTTCCTGGCATACTGTGTCAATGGACGTAGTGGGACCACTCCCACGTAGCAGCCCTGGCTTTTGTTATGTGATAGTGGCTATAGATCACCTAACTAAGTGGGTAGAAGCCTGGCCTCTAAGGAAAGTAGATGCCCCTTCCACTGCAAAATTTGTCTTGGATGCCATTATACTTTGCCATGGTTGCCCCCAGTTCCTATTCTCAGATAACGGGAGTAATTTTACGGCCTCAGTAATATCAAGAGTGAACAACCTCATGGGAGTCTGTGGAGTACTCTCCACTCCATATCACCCTGAAACCAATGGGATGGTGGAACGTGGCATGGTACCCTAACCCAGATCCTCTGGAAATTAGCTTCATTGTGTACATCCTCTTGGGAAACATACTTAGGAGCAGCAGTGTTCACGTACAACATTTTGTTGCATTTCATCACTGGTGTGTCCCCTTTTCAACTGATATACAGTTAACACCCTGCCATTCTGCCTGTCCTATAATCAGCCACAGGCAATCCTGGGCAACTTTCCTACAATCAGTACCTAGGACAGCTGGCTGACACCCTCATAAAATTGCAGGCATCTGCTTTTAGCAACACAGCTATCAAGACCCAAGCCAGATTTGAAAGGGACTCCGCTAATAAGGCCCCATTGCCCTCTTTTGAGGTAGGGGAGGGGGTTGCATACTGCGACACCAGAGGAGTGGGTAGATCCCACAAACTATATAAACTATGGGTAGGCCCCTTTGAGATCATAGAGAAGACCTCACCTGACGCCTACACCATCAAGGATAAGGACAGTGGACGCATATTCAACCGCGTACACGCAAAGTTTCTTTGTCTATTCCGCACCCTAAAGGAAGAGACTAATTAAACATTATCCAAACTTGTCATAAAAGAAAATAACATAAGTAATATTAGCACATCATATAATCCATAACAAGAAAAATATAAAAAGACATAAAAATATAAAAGATATATAATATAAAAAAATATATAGAGTGCATTATATCAAAAGAGGACTTAGTCCTATGAATCTTTATTGGTGAGGGCCCTCCTCAGGCTCCTCAGGGACATTGTGGGTGGTAGCCTACACATAGTCACCAAAGGCGTGGGTGGCCACCACCTGATATAAGACAACAATGTTCTGGAGCCACATATGCCGCGCCTCAGGAGAGAGCCACTCCCAGCGCATAATGGGCACTGACAGGGCCAGCTCCCCATCTACTAGGTGACCTAGGCCACACTCAATGGGGAAGCACACCCCCAACACCAGGCACTCCACTATAAACCCCTCAGAGGGGTAATTGGCTGGAAAACCCTGTTGGCAGTGCAGCACTTCACATTGGTAAAACTCCAAGATGGCCTGCATCTGGGCCAAGGAGCCTCAAGGAAGTGAAGGCTCTGGCACTAAGAAAAGATTCCCCAGCAAAGCCATATGAGGGAAATACTGGGCAGGACTCCCAGTCTCTAGCTTTTCCAAGGTTAAGTTGATGGCTGCCGCCAGCCAATTATGCTGGTTATCTATACGTTGAAGATCCCACTGACAAGTAGAGTTGGGACTGGGCCCCCAAGCATGGGACCAGACCCGCACCACCACACAGTTGAAGTCAATCACCTGCACATACTTGGCATAAAATGCCACATTGGAGCAAGGCGGCTCCACTAAGACCCCCTCCAGAGGCTAGCTTGCAAAGAGCCACAGAACAAACAGCAGGAGAGTGATACTGTTTGGAGTGACAAAGACAGGAGTGGACATCCACCCCCTGGCCACAAGACAGAAGAACAAAGAGGAACTCACTTAGAAGCTCATAGCCTTGAAATGGGCCATTCACCACAAAGTCCGCATGATCAGGATTGTAGGTGAAGACCATGGAACCCAACAAGGCCGGGTCAGGAGTATAAGGCACAGCAGGTGGGAGGGGAACAACGGCCCTGGCCCGCCAGATCTGTGGGCCCATGGAGGTAGCCCAATTGGCACCCCCAGCTTCCAAAGGAGGACAACTCTTATTTTTGACTTCTTGCTCCAGGATTGAACTGGGGGGCGCTGAAAGGGATTGGTCACCACAGTGGTGGCCAAGGACAATTCTGAGCAAGTATCATCCCCGTAAACACGTAAGGAACGCCAACCGTAGAACTGGAGACGTTGTGCCTCCTTACTCTGGCAATTGAACTCCTGACAAAACTTCTCCAACATGGTTGCCAGGAACTCCTGGTACTCCTCCTTGGTGCTAAGACGGGAAGATGCTGTTGAGAAAGCCATATGCCTGATTCTCTTCTTACCCTCCCTATTTATAGTCAAGAGGGGGGAAATGTGAGATTAGGCTGATTGACCACAAATGATCAGGCTAATTATTGCACGCAGATCTTAACCAGTTATACGCTGTATTATCACCTGGTTATCATTTAATCAAATGTAGCAATTATACGCTGTATAATTATCAATATATTATAATAGATATGGCAGTTACACGCCGTGTAATTGTTAGTTTATTATAATAGATGTTGTGATTATATGCCGTATTATCACTGATCATCATTCCAATGTGTACTGATTGTACACCATATATTAATTGCTTTATTATAATTGATGTAACAATTATACGCCGTATAAACGTTAGCCAACATAGTGATCACCATTGATTACACGGCGTGAAATCACAAAATTATCAACTGTATATCGCCCATACCATCCATCTGGATGTTGTATCAACCCAGCCTGATGATGTTTATGAGCATATCAAACAAGTGATGCGCAAAGGTCATGGAAATACCAAGTTGGGGTCAGCATTACATGGTGTATAATCAAGCTTCCTATTGGTTTGGGTCAGCATTACACGGCAGATAATCCACGGGTCAATACTGGATTGAGTCTGCTATTATACAGTGTATAATTCCCAATTCAACCTGTTGCATTAATAAGCAGAAGACTCACCAGCCAGAAAAAGATCACTGATTAAGCCCTACAAATGGAATACCAAAATTCCACCTTCCAATGCTGGAAGACAGATTAAGGACCATTTATAAGTGTCAACTAAATACGGCATAGCTTCTCAGCGCTATAATAGGCGTGTAAGATACAGCCAATCAATAAATGACAGTAGGCTAGCTCAAGAAGAGCGTAGGCTGCAGTGAAGTGCCATGTACGCCTGCAAAGGCCAGTAGCAACACACATGCTAAGGACAGCCAATCAGGATGGGTGCAGCTAGCAAAGATGGACCTATTGCAAAGGTAGCCACTGAAAACTGTCTGAAAGGACAAGAACAAGGGTTGTTGCAGTATATATTGATACTGAAGCCTGAAAGGATAACAACAAGTTCTTAGTTACACCTGGATAGATTGAAGCTGCTGGCTAGATTGTACTCCAGTATCAATAAACGTAATTATCTTCAAAGTTCTATTCTGTTTTAGTCTGTAGTGCTCTTGCATAGGATTAGGTAGAGTACATTGGCAAGGCTAACATCTATCTGTAGCTTTGAACATATCAGCAATAACACAGGTTGCTCAACAGACTGGCTTGAACTGAGAAGACTCAAATTTCTCTTTTGGGTTGCAGGGTTGGTCAACCTTGGGGGGCTTGCGTTGCACAGGAATTTTCTTTGCTTCCCCCGCTGCAATGGCCCAAGTTATTTCAGGATCCTTGGCTTGGCCCACACTCTCATTGGCCAGGTTAACAGGAACCTTTGACGTGAGAGGCCTTAAAGCAAGTAATTCTTGTTCATCCAAACTCAGGAGATTTCCCAAAGTTAAATCCCACTCTGGTTTGAATCCAGGAAACTGCAGGCAGCTGGTCCTGCAGGCTGGCAGCTTGCAGGGTTTCAGGGGTTGACTCCTGTAGTTGAGTTTTCTCATAAGCATAGTTAGCAGGAGTTTGTCATTTGAGACATTAATGAGAGAAACTCAGCTTAGTTTTTTGGTCAGGTGTTTGACCCAACTTGTGATTGAAAGTCTTCTTTGTGGGTGGCTACACTGGAGCTTCTGGCCCGTGTTAGGGCCCACAGCCTATTTTTTAAGCTTGGCCCTGACAAAAACCAATCATTGAACTGAAGATGTGATTGAATTTATCTGCCCTCTACTCATCACTATTGTTGGTTTGAAATCTAATCCTGTGAGTATTTGGGAAGTGCTGATAAGCCTCTCAAACTTGATACTTCAAATTATCATATCTCTAGATCTAGAGCAGCTAAAGTGATCATTGTGGTTGTATTTCTCTTATAAGAAGATACTTTATCTTTTCAACATACCAAGCTACAATTGAATGAGCAATATATGTTATCAAAGCAACTTTTTGATGAAAAAATATGCTGTTGGCTTTGCCAAAATCCCAGCTTTTTGGCCTGGTGGGTTGGGTTTAAGATGTCAGATGGGTTTATACCTGGATTCTTATTGATAATAATGGAAGGGTATTTGATATTAATATATATAAAAGTGACTCTGTCTGTATGTAATGTTGCATCAAGTGGGCTCAAGCCATAAGGGATTTGGATGAATTGATTTTTTTGTAAATTTAATTTTAAAAGTTGATGGTCAAGCCAAAAGCTCAATTCAGCTCATCCTTACATTCAATCTCTTACATGCATGTCAGGATAACAGGAGTACTGTGGAGCTCCAGCAGGTGAGGGACGAGTCAAAGCAGGTACTAGCATGGCTCACCAGATGATGGGACCTAACTTTACCAGGTAGGAAAGAGCCTTCCCAGCCACAGCCCAAGGTCCAGCTGCTGGCAAGGCAGAGTCAATCAATCCCGTGAGCGCAAGGTAAAGCACTCCCGGGATTGACTACTCTGGCCAGTGGCATCAGAAGTGGGGGGGTTGAGATGGTTGGTTTGGGTGTTAGGGGCGGTTCCATGGGGACCAAGTAGGCAGCAGGATTGTTGTACTTCCCATTGAAGATCAAAGGGTAGATGGTGATTGCTTTGCCATCACGGAAAATTTGGTAGGGTTCCTTGGGAGCGTTTGGGCAGGTGTACCACTGCAAGTCTTTCAATGTCCAGGGTTTGTGGTCAGGATTGGCGGGATACTCAGTGAAATGCACAGGGCCAAATGGAGTGTTGGGTGGGCGGTAGTAGTCAAAGGCTTTGGTTTTCTCAACTGGAGCCTGACTATCTATCCCAGTAGATGAGTACTGACACTTGGGTGTATGCAGATGAAAGAGTATCAAAATAGGTATGAAAACAGATTGATGAACCAAAGGTTCATAACAACTTTATTTGATAAGGGTGACAATACAGAATTTTTTCAAGTGCTTCTGATTTATATACTTACTCACATGCAGATGCCTCTGGGGATTCTTCTGGTGCTATCTGTGTTGCAAGGCTTGGCATCTCAGGTTCTGCTGTTTGATTGGAAGTTTCATGGTTATTTTTGGGGGTTTCAGGAACAGTTGTTTGGCTTTTTGATGGTCCATCTTGGCTTGGCTGGTCATTGAGTTTGGCAGGTTTGGCTTCTGGGGTTTTGGGGGTTTTTCCAATTTGAAAACCATTTTTGGACTGGCTTGACAGGCTCTCTTGAGCCCAAAGAGCTTGATTAAAAAAGGGGTCCCCAGTTGGGGACCCCAAATTACTTTATGGAGGATGGGCTTGGTCTGGGTTTACTGGGCAGCTAAAAATAGCCTGCTCAGGCCCAGCCAAACCCACCAAGGCTTGGATGTAGCTTTTGGGGCCCAAAGCAAGCCCTTCAGCTACCACCAGGGCGGGAATGGTTCCCGCACCTAGATTCACTTCAAAAAGCAAAAATCCAGGTGTGGGTGAATCTCCCCCGCCTGTTAGCCCCGCCTGGTGGCTAGGAGCGGGTTTGATTCCCGCCCGGGGCCTTGAAACTGTTACTTTCGTAACAATGCATCTTTGAAAGTACAAAGATTGAATATAGCGGGTGTGGTCTAAACTATGTTGAACTGAGAATATAGGCAACTTAAACCAAAATAAATTTGTATTTGATTACTTGAATTTTAAATTAATGGCTAACCCCATTCAACCATATCAAAGTGGCTTATCTGTATAGATTGTCCAACTCTAGAATGAGTGGATTAAAATTAGAAAGGAAGCAGCAATTGTTTGAGATGCTTTTATATGATTGGATGTTTAAACTTTGCTGAGGATTGAATTGGCTGATGAAAGAGAGTATGGTCAGTTTTAAAAATATTGAATTGAAAAAGATAATTAAATGTTAGTTTAAATACAGAATGGCTGGCTTGGAAATTTTGGATCTGTCTATTCCAAAGTGAAATAATAGAATATTTCACTTGGATGCATCAGCTGATCCAAGTGGCTGCATGTCGTTTCAGAGTAAACCTTGCTTACTATTCCATCATCCAAATAATGATATCAGTGGAGTAAGCAAGCTTTAATGATATTAAGATTAAACAAAATGATTTTCATTAAATTTAGAGAACATAAATAGATTTTCAGATGATTCTGGTCAAAACGACACCAAACATAATAGCTCCAGCTGCTCTAGATGCTCAGATATATAGTAAATGCCGGAATTGGGCTCATGTCGAAATCAAAGGCATAGACTTGATTTGATTCATTTAAATTCACTCTAAAAACACATAAGCCCAAAAACAACATATCTCTGTGAATACTAAGCCAATCTTACCGTCAATAGCTTACTTTAAAGCTACAGATCAGCTCTATCTTTTGAAAGGATTTAGAAAAATAAATAGATTGAAATTGTTTTTCTAGCTTTACTAAACTTAATTGTAACCTTCCACTTATTTTATATTTTATTTTTTGTTTATACTTGGGATATGAAACTTTAATTTTAAATATATATGATTAAAATGATCGTTTAAGAAAGAATTTAAATAAAAATTAAACTTAACATATGATAAGTAATCCCAGTCTAAAAGTACAATAAACTATATTGAATTGATATATTATATTTAATTTTACATCTGTCCTTGGACAGGGCAACCACCTGGTTTAGATTATTGATGGTTGGCAGGGAATTTTTGTGGCAGCGGTCTCCATTCTTGGTGGGGAGTCGAGACATAACCACGTAGTCACTGTTTGAAATTAATTTGTCATGGTGCCACTTATACCTGGAGCAACGAATTGAAGGGTAAGTTGACTCGAGGTAGGTTCGGGTTGATGTTATATATTTGGGGAGTTTTGGTTTTAAGGACAAGTCTATAGGGATCTTGTTTAATAGGCTTAGTGTAACTTTTAAAGCAGGCTCGGGTTAGAGGTCGACTAGCATACGTACGGTAGGTGTTTGATGGTTGGATTGGTGTTAGTATACCGCATCCTTTGGTTTTGTAAACACCTTTTGGATACCCAGAAAAATAGGGTCGGTTTTCCTTTTACGTTTCTTTATATTTGTTTGGATCAGGGGTTTCTTTTTTAGCGGTTGTTTGGTAAGCGATCAAACTTGGGCTTTTAGCAGAATAGGTTTTTTGATTTATAAATATCAAAGCCAGACAATTTTTATACCAGCCCCTGGTTAGAGCTATCAATTAAAGCTTTTTCATCCGAACTTGCCTATCGCTTCCATTTCCTTTTTAGAATTCAGACTACTGCTTCGTTATTGAGCCCGATCCAGTACTATATTTTATATTAAACTATTATAGTTGAAAAGGGTTAACATTTGATTAATTGTTTAGTCTGATTTTATAGAGATATCCAAAAATCAGCCCAACCCCAAGTTTTAGAGTGGCACCTAGTTAGCAAATATGGCCCAAGTGCAAGAGATGAGTAGCACGGAACAACCAATGCCGACTGATTCCAAGAGCCAAGAGAAATTCGAAAACCGCCAACACATTACGAGAATCCATCTGATACTGACGGTATTTTTACTATGGATCCTTAGCACTGCCGGGGTCGGCTTGCTTTTCTTTAAAAACGGGTTTTTGCTCACTCGGAATGCTTTGCCCAACATGGCTACACACGACTATTCTAGCGACCCCAAGACTGCCAACCCACTTCCAGCCAAGTTCTCTAAAGCCATTGTCGTGATTATTGACGCCTTGCGCTATGATTTCGCTGCGCCGGCTGTCGATGCCAAGTCTGGAGAGTTGGTCCAGGGCATTCCATATCGAAACCAGATGCCGTTTATTAGGAACATCATTCAGGACCAGCCCGACTCGGCAATCCTTTTCGAATTCGTAGCCGACGCCCCCACCACCACTATGCAGCGGATCAAGGGGTTTACTACCGGCACCCTTCCCACCTTCGTCGACGCCGGCTCTAACTTTGCTGGGACAGAGATACTAGAAGATACCTGGCTTGCCCAGCTGCGCAAGGCCGGAAAGCACATGTCTTTCCTGGGGGATGACACCTGGGGCCTGCTGTTTCCCAATATGTTTAATGAGAGCTATCCGTTTTCCTCGTTTGATGTATGGGACCTTCATAGCGTCGACAACGGCATCCTGTCCAACTTCGATGGCATCTTTTACAATCGAAACACATCCGCACCGTGGGAGCTGATTGTTACCCACTTTCTGGGCGTTGACCACTGTGGGCATCGCTACGGCCCTGACCATGCCGAGATGGCGCCAAAGCTAGCTCAGCTGGATGGCTTCCTAGAGAAGCTGTACAGCCGCATTGATGATAAAACCTTGGTTATGGTCTTTGGCGATCACGGTATGGACCGCAAGGGCGACCATGGCGGAGAAACTGCACAGGAGACCGGAGCAGCCCTTCTTCTTTTGTCCAAAGCACAGCTGCGTGCCACCGAGTCCCAAAAGGAGCTGATGACTCGGCTGGGCCTAGCCTCAGCCGATGGCACTGTTCCCCACTTTATTCATCATTCGCAGGGCCTCAACAACGGTGCACGCTCCGTCCAGCAGATTGACCTTGTTCCGTCCCTCAGCCTATTGCTGGGGCTTCCTATACCTTATAATAACCTTGGGATGGTCATCCCAGAACTGTTCTTGCAGTCTGATACTTCGGTCTTGCTGGAAGCCCTCCGTCGCAATGCAGTTCAAGTTCACACTTACCTGGGGGAGTACGCGCGCATGTACCCTGCCTCGGATATTGCCAAGAACCTGGCGAAGAGTCTTGGTCCACAATTTATCCAAGCCCAGGCCGCGTATCAGGCTTGGCTGGACCTTCCCACCTCAACTCCTCGGCTGCAAGATTCCTTGCGTCACTATGCGTTATTTTTGCGCACTTCGCTTGCCAGCTGCCGCGCCAGCTGGGCTCAGTTCGATCCTGCCCAGATTCAGATGGGCATGTCGCTTTTCTTTTGTATCTGCGGCGTGCTGCTCTACCACTGCTTGTTCAGATCGCATCCATCCTCCCAGCCCCATTTTTCAAAGCTGAATGGCCCCATGTTGGCCTACATCTTTGCCGGAGCCACCCTGGGCGTATTCTTTGCCTTCAATGGATCCGTCGATGCGGCGTTTGATCTTCTTGGCAGGCGGCTAGATCATATTGAGCGTGGTGATGTTTGGCTGTATGGCGGGTTCTTTGGGTCATGCATGGGCTACTTTTTAAATGCCTTTATGGACTATCGTGCCTCAGACTCTGCCTTTGCTCTTTCGGTGCCTTTCCATTCCGAGCCATTTAAGCGGCTCCTTGCTGGCGATGGCTGGCTGGTTGTCTTCAATCTGGTGGTGATGGGGGTTGCTGGATTTCTTTCTGCCTCGGTCTGGATGACCGAGAACGAAGATACTGTTGTCATGTACTTGCTGCAGGGGTTTACTGGTGCGTTGCTTTTGTTTGGCTTCTTTCTCCGCTCCAGGGAGCCTGAGCAGGCCATCGCTTCCCTGCGGAACCGCCTCCTCCGCCTGGGGGTGTTGTTGTTGGTTTTAAATCAAATCATCTCCTTCGTGACGGTTTGCCGTGAAGAACAGCTGCCCTACTGCTACCCTTCGTTCTATGGCCGCTTTAGCTGGGAGGGTGGCAGCATCGGCACCACAGCTTCGCCTTGGGTTGTGGGGCTGTTTTCCATTGTTTGCATTACGTTTCCCTACGTGGTTCGTCAAATCTTCATCTCCACTCGAAACTTTTACACCTCTGCGCCGATATGGATTGAGTGGGGGTTTCGAGGATGCCTTGCTTTGGTTGCGGTGTATTGGTTCTTGGATACAAGCGATTCCCCAATGCTGAAGTACCTTCCCATTGTCTATGCAAAGAATCTATTGATAAGGCTTGCATTCTGTTTGGCGGTACTGTTTGGCACTGGCAATTTTTTCCTCAACACTCTTCTCATCGATGTCCAGATGGTCCGCACGGATGCTGCTGGGTCTGCTGCTCATTCCATGGTGGTGATGGGCTTTGGTAATGCATATGGCGCTCCTATGCTTCTGTTCTTCACGGTTGTGTTCCTTCCTTTACTCATGGCTCAGCAGCCCATGGGAGGAATCGTCCTTTCGCTAGCCGTCATCCAAATGGTGGTGGTTGTTGATGTCCTGGATGTCCTGAAAGATATTTTCCTCCTCATCCTTCCCAAGCACCCAGAAGCCAAGATGCACCCGCGGGCTTTGGAATTCACTGGCGCGTCGTTATTCTACCTCATCTCATACCAAGCCTTCTTTGCGACTGGGCATCAGGCCACCTTGTCCAGTCTGCAATGGAAGGCCGGATTCATCGGTCTCTCAAGCATGTCCTGGTTCCTATCGCCGGCACTTGTGACAGTGAACACGCTGGGGGGGTTTATCCTGGGAGGGGTGGGAGTTCTCTTGGTTGTGTACTGGAAGGCTCCCCCGCACCAAGGCATTCTGCAGAGGACCCTTCCCTACTCCATTTCCCGCGTCGCCTTATTCTTTACTCTTTTGCATTGCATTGGACTTACGGGGAGTGCAGGCTGGGCGGCGTACCACCAGCGCCATCTCCTCGTATGGAAGCTGTTTGCCCCTCGCTTTCTCCTGGGGGCGCTGGCGATGATATCTGGGGTTGCCTCTCTGCTATTCTTGGCTCTTTTCCTCCCTTCGCCTCACATTCTCAACGAGGTGTCAGATATTCTGATTCATTTAAAACAGGAGTGAGTTGTTGATATGTTCAACTTACAACCAATAAAAACCAATCTGCATTTCCCTGCCACTATAGAATACGATGTCTCGGTATACGCGCACCATTCTACTAACCATTTGGTATAAGCTTAACAGATGTCGCTGTAGAAATCGCTCATGCATCATTGAAGCTATCCAAGGCATCATCCCGTGTCTAAAAAATATCGAAATCGGTTATCCTTTGGGAACCAGTATAGGAAGTACATCCAAACCCAGGCATTCCTATTTCTGATGACATGGCTTCCTGCATATCTAACCTATAGAATCCAAATGTCCTCACAACTCCAATCCACTTCCTAAGCGGGAGAACTCAATTGGATTTCAAGGCTTTGGGTGGACGCTATCTATCCATTCGAATGGTTTCTCCTTGAATTCAATCCAGCCAGCACCACCAAGCTCACAACAACTCAGCATGACAGGTTCAGCAGTGTAGGTATAAATATACCAGCCATCTCTGTACCATGTTGGGCTCTAGTCACTAAGCTCCCAGAGAGCATGGCTGGAAAGCCTTTTAACAGAAGCTTCAAGGTTTAAGCTAGCCATGGGTCAGCCTTCATAGATGAACCAGGGTATCTACCTTCTGACCCCATGGTATGCAGATACAACAGAGTTCCTCCTTATATGCAAGAAAGGGCACTGGGATATCATACATACCCAAGAAAGTGATGACAAGACCTTGGATAACTCTATCAGAAGGAAACCCAGTCCTAGCAGCTGTATCAAACCTTCCAGCCTGGCAAAGGGAAATGTAACCATCACTAGGGTAACCACCCAGGATCAATCCTGCTATGCCCTCATCCCAGAACACCCATAATCATGTTCACTCTATCCTGGTTAGCTTCAAAAAAATCTCAGAAAAGCTTGGAACTGAGGATAGCAACAAAAACATGCTGTTGAGGCCTAGAAAGGTTCACAAGCTAACACTCAAGTATGCCCATTTTAACCCACATCTCTCAGGATCCAACATAGGAGATGATGGCTGCAAAATAGCTAGGCATTTACTTGTTGCCGCCCAACTTGGCTAAGCTCAGCAAATTAGAAAGTTGACACTAGAACCCCCAGAATATAAAATAAGATGATTTTACTGGTTGTAACAGTCAGCAATTTATAATGATATGGCTGGTCACTATATCATAGATAGAGATGTGTATGTTAACCTTCAGCCAGGTGGGGGAACTTTAGTGGCATACAGCTTGCTAATCAACTTATCACCTTGCTGGAAGATTGGGGCCACTGATATTGCAAGCAGAACCTGTACAGGAGATATACCGTACAAAGAATACCCATGTGCCGCCTTGACAAAGTCATGGGGAGATGTCTTATCCAGGAAGTGCTTGGGTGATCTCATGAAAGTTCAGCCAGGTATTAGACTATGGGCCCCTTCAACTTCCCCTGCCTTTGGTTTGTGGCTGTGTTGGGTCAAGTCAACTCATCTCAGCCCATTATTTGCACTACCTGCCTCTATCTCATTGCCTGAAAGTTTCTTGACCTATTACCAGTGAGGCACTCAGTGCATCCAAAATCATCTTAAATGATTCTTGCACATAAAGCAAGCCATTGTGATGACTGTGTGGTTAGTGGTAGCCATGATGTGAGCCAACAGGTGAAGTAGTCCATTTCAGCAATAGTGAAGCCCTTATCAAGCTTATCTCTAAGAAGAAAATTCACAATATTTCAGCCCACCTTCTAAGGAGCTCTGTTGTATTCCTGCTTGTAATGATGTATTAGACCTCACTGGAGTGTATTTCAAGCCCATACTCATAGGTAAATACCACAATTATATCATTGCATGATTGCATCACCACCCCATGATTATCATTGCCTTTCAAGCATTACAGTGATTTCAAAGCTTTTGTGATAGACAAAACTGGGTGCAGGGTGCACACAAGTTGCATGCAGACCAACTCTTCAGTGGGTTGAATCCTACTGGTGCTTAGTATAGACTGGTATGATCTTCTTGTCTTGTGTGTGCTCTGCCCTTGGTTTTTATCTGTTATCAGGGATTATGAGTTTGATGGGTTGGCTGAACAATTGCTCTTCCGGCTCATATACTGTCATTGCCTAGGCTGCACCCTGCCATCAAAGCTTGATGGGGTGCTGATATGCCAGCAACAGTGGCAAAATTGACTGTAGGGATGCAAAAGTGAGAATTCAAAAGTGAGGATCTAAATGTGGCCAAATTGACACTTTTTAAATTTTCAAAATGGCTTTTCATAATAAAGTAACCACTTTCTCTTGGATTTTTTAGCTGAGAGAATGAATAAAAAGTATTTTATGCAGCCCTAACAATTTTTAGTTCCAGATGAGTTGTTTTAATTTAATTATGAAATTTTGAATTCTCACTTTTGCATCCCTACAGTCAATTTTGCCACTGTTGCTGATGACTCTGACAATAAATCTGAGTAATTGGAGTTTATTCATTACTCTGAAGTCTGATCTATATCACAGACACAAACATCTGATTGGCTGATGACAAGCCAATACAGATCAAGGATTTGAGAACATGCAGGATATCACCATGGGATGTGCTACAATCAAACCTTACTGCGCCTGGAAAAGATTACTAGAATCCACCCCTTTATTGAAACACAAATATCTGCCAATGCAGAATTCAGGAACCCAGTCAAATGAGTAACTGATTGCTCAAGGTTGCTTTAACATTGGACAAGATGCCGCCAGGACCCTGTTATGAATGCATGAGGTCTGGCAATTAATTGTAATCTCATTCCAGCACAGCATGTATGCCTAACTCTGGATGCTATAATTGGCAGTCTGGGAAATAGTAAACCGGCTTTTAAAAGTTAGAAGCACCAGATGATAATCCTGACATAAGGGCTTAAACACCCTATATAAGCTGCTCTTCTAATTAGAGATCAAGTAGAATAAACATATTGTAATAGAGACATTATACAGTAGTTTTAAAAGCTATGGCAACAACTGAAAATACTTCAGATTTAAACAAAATGATTTCAGATTTGCACAAAATCCAAGCCGCGCAAGATTCAGGATTCAATTAATTTATAAAATTTCATTTAATAAATGAACTTTCAAACAAAAAAAACAAAATTTCACTAGCCCAATATACGAAATTATATCAAACATCAAGCGGTGTAGTTCAAACCACAAACAAAATAAACTGACGCAACAAGTGAAATGAATCGATGCTGTTCTGAAGTATTCTATAATCCAATCAGGATTCATATGAGGCACCAACAGAAGGACTAAAATGAAACAAAATTTGAGCAATCTAGAAGCAAGATTCCACAAGCACAAAATTAAATGAACTCACACAAGATGTGTAGTATGAGCAGCCTAAAATAGAAATATAACAGTTTAACAGCCAATCAACAGCTATCCAATTTAGGAACAGAGACATTTTATTCATTTTTTATGGCCCCAGATTTGTATGGAATGGTTTTGAGAACCTTCCAAATATGGGCTCAAGATTACAATAAAAATAAATCTTTAAATTTTAAAATTTCTACTTTTAGTGATTTTATCCTAGGTTTTTTTCAATATGGTTTTCAATAGCAACAACATTTTCAACAGTGCCAGCAACCAAGCCAGCAGCAGCCAAGCCAGCTTCAATGAAGATGAGGCTCAGGGCATGGAGGCACCCGTTTATACCCAAGCCTTTGAGGCAGGTAACAAGGAAGCTGACCTGTTACTGACCCCCGACCCATATGGCTTTGACTTGTTTGAGAGTCACTTAGCATCTAGCTCTGCCCCTGCTCCCGTACCCACCCCCACACAAGCTGCCTGTCAACCAACCAATCAGGATGGTAACCTTGATTTGGAACAACTTCCTGCCACCAGCCAACCTGCCCCCCTACAGCCAATCAGGCTTCAGCTCCTGTGGCCCAGCGCCCCAAACGACAAATTATCATGGCCTAAATTCTCCAGGAAATTGTGGCACTAAACCTACAGGGTCTGTCATGGGTCCAGATTGCCACCCAGTTGCAATTCACCCAAGCCACAATGATGCAGGAATTCAATAATTTAATGTATAAGAGGAATCTGATTAGGAAAGCCAAGAAGCCAAAGAAGGCCCCCAAGTCCCAAATCAATGAGGCATACCCAATTATGCTTGATCTCTTGTAGCAGGACCCCAAGCTTTCCCTAACCCAGGTCCGCAAACAGCTTGCGCACCATAACATATGGGTCTTCAAGCGCATGGTGCAGCTCTGGATGCACAGAAATGTGGCTTCTATACGGGTTCTTACCAATTTTGCCGGCAACCAATGAGATGGCACTGAGGATTCCCCGTATGATCTAGACATTGAATCAACCCTGGTCTGATGCTTGATTAGTATATCAGATGATGTCATGTTTATCTCCTACTACAAGTTATCAACTGTGTTTGACAATTTTGGTGAGCAAGAAAAAGCTGCTACCAAGAATAGAAGAAAGAAGGTTAAGAAAGGGATATTCATTGATCCATTTCTGGCTGTTTCAGTCAAGGGTTTTGTCTACTATTGTACAAACCCAGATTTTACCAATGGCTACAAGTACAGCTGCATTCTCAGTGGATTACTTGACTCCTGGGATGGCTCAAATTCAAAGCATTAGGTTTTCTTGAGCCACCAGATAGAGGGTAGCTCCACCACCCTTGAGGCCATCAAGCAACACAGGCACCAGGCCTCTGTGTACCCAGCTGGCCACGCAGACATCCATCTGGCTGATGTTGTCTTCTTTAACATTGGAGATACACTACAGGAGCGCCACCCTCAGGCTTTCAATGACCTCTATCTTGGGGTCCTTGATCACAATTTTCTCTTTGGCCGCCAAATGGTGGCTGACTTGTTTGCCCAAATTGTCTTCTATGTGAACATGGGCAACCAATCACAGAAGGACAAGCACCTACCACCTTGTGCCACTGCCACCTACCAGCCCATCCAGCCAATGACAGACAAGGAATATGACAAGCGTTATATGGCGGCCATCACGCGCAATCCTTCTACCCCCACCTTCCAGCCCCACCCACCCAATCACAGACCCCTTGTGCCAGCACCAGCTCTACGCCTTCTTTTCTGCGCTATTCTGCCTACTAGGCATCACTCTTCCCCACCCCAATAACCCCCCTGTTGCCAAACATGTTCTATTTATATTATCTTTATTTTGAATTTCTATTGTTCATGTTCTCTTTGTTTATAGTTGGTTTTATTCTTTATGTCCAGATTATTTCTAGAAAATCATATATTTACTATGCCATGTATCTAGATCCAGAAAACAGTTATTTTTAGTACCCAAACACAGCCCCTTGTGAAAATATTAACAACAATTTGGTGATCAGCTAAATTTGAATTAGAAAATTATAGGTTAACTGTTTTTAGATAAAGTTGTTACTGATCTAAATTAAAAACCTTAATGATAAACTTTAAGCCAATCAGGAGCCAAGTGATAAAGTGATTGTTGTGACATAAAGGGTCATTTAATAATTCTTTGATGCATGTGCGCTAGTTAATATGATTGGCTGGATCTTTTGATATTGTACGCCATTGCTGCTATGGCAAGTTGTTGGTGGACTAGTGCTAACCCAGCAGCTGATTGGGCACTAGTCCACCAACAACTTGCCATAGCAGCAATGGCGTACAATATCAAAAGATCCAGCCAATCATATTAACTAGCGCACATGCATCAAAGAATTATTAAATGACCCTTTATGTCACAACAATCACTTTATCACTTGGCTCCTGATTGGCTTAAAGTTTATCATTAAGATTTTGAATTTGGATCAGTAACAACTTTATCTAAAAACAGTTAACCTATAATTTTCTAATTCAAATTTAGCTGATCACCAAATTGTTGTTAATATTTTCACAAGAAGCTGTGCAAAGCGCCAAAAATAATATGGTAATTAAGGAAACAATGCCAACCCAAAGCAAAGAACACATATTGAGATGAGCAAAAACTTATACACAATGGGTAAAAAGATGGGATAATGTATTAAATAGGAAAACAAAAAGGAATAAACAAAGAGGCAACAGTATCAAAACAATACAGAATTTATTGGGTAAAAATCTATAAAAATATATGAAAAGGTTAGTAAAAACTCAATGAGAGAATTAGAGAAGCTTTTGAAGGATCTCAACTTGGAAATTGCCAAAATTAAAGACATTGACCGCAAGGTCAAGACAAAAGTCAAGGCTGTCATTCTTACAGGGGAAAAATTGAAAAGATGTCTGCAAGGCACTCATGGCCAAGATGCCAGACACCCCCAAAGCAACAATTGAACGGCTTTTAAATGTCCAGAAGCACGTTGTGGAAGGCCTTCAATTCAAGTCCTTTGCCCTCTCTGCGCTGTCCATCTGGGTCAACAATCCTGAGATGTATGAACATCTCAAACCTGCAAAGCGCGCAAGAACTGTGGATACTGAATTGCCAGCACAATTACTTGCGCTGAGAATGGCAAACCTGCTAAAGCTGCCGGCAAGGAGCAAACCTGCAAAGGTATATAAAAATTATAATTAATAAAAACTCCAAAATACTTATCTTTTTTTAGAAAACGTTGACAGTGAACTCCGCCAGGTCCTGGTTCCTTTTGTCCTGCCCACCTTCTATTCAAATTTTGCCACTCACATGGCTAAAAAGCTCTATCTGTCCCCCCCTGTCTTGCGGGAGCTCAAAGACAGGGTCCACAGGTCCTTTCTGATGTCGCGTGATGCATTGGCTGAACTTACACATGCTTAGGGGGAATCCAAGCGGGCAGTTACTGCCTACAAGGCTGCCCAATTGGTCTGCATTGACCTGGTGGTTCTCAATGAAGTTTACTGTGTAAACTCTATTGAGCTTGTTTGGGACGCCCTGGCAACGCTCCCATTCAAGAATGTACTGGAGATGGGCCAGGCCCATGCTGTCAGGAATATTCCTGACATAAACCAGATTTTGACTGAGGAAAAATTCTGGAAACAAGTAAAGGAATGTCCAAGCAGAGGGGCAAAATTTGATAAGGAATTTCCCCCATTATTGGGGAAAAGAAAAATCAATTTTTAGAAAAAACAGATTTTGGTGAAAACCAGAATATTTTATCATCTGGGCAGGCGCCCGCCCCCCTCTGCCAGCCTCCCTGCACCCAGCCTGCCACCCACAAGCCCCCTGCCAGCCACCCAGCCGCCAACCCGGGCCCTGCTGGCCAACTGCTTGCCCACCCCTCCCCCAGCGGACCCGCTGCCAGCCCCCAGGCCGCCCGCCCGCTCCCTGGGCCCCAGCCGACTGCCAGTTGCCCACCTGGGCCCCAGGGCCCACTCCCCAGCCAATCAGAACCAACCATGCCAGCCAGCTAATCAGAAAAGTCCCTTATAACAAGGGAAAATTTTGAGGATAGTTCCTTTCCTAAGGAAGAAGGACAAATTCCAAATTCAAAAACCAATCCCAATTTTGAAGGTTTAGAAGAAAGGCAAAATCTGGTTTCAAAAGTTAAAAATAACATAACCCACAGCCAATGGAATCTGGCGTACCACAACACTCACCTAAGCCTAGACTTCAGCCAAACTGAACTTCCCAAACCAAAAATAGATTTGGTTAGTCCCAAGACTTGTAGCCACCACCTGACAACCTACCCAGAGGAAATTATTGTTCCCAAGCAGAATTGTCTAAAACCTCAACAGATTGCCCAGGAACAAGGGTTTGGCCATCCTTTTAAACAACAATTCCCAATCCTCTTGACCAAACTTCTGGGATCTCCAGTCCCCTGCTTTTACTCCCACTTGCAAAACTTTGCAAGTGGGGGAACACTATAAATAAAGGATCTCCTCTCAGTAATAGCTTGTGCTATTATTGAGATTAATACCCTCAATAAAAGTGAAATTCAACTTACCACTAAAGTTAAAACTTACAAATCAAGCCCCTGTCAACCCTCTAATCTAAGGAAGATGAACCACCTCATCTTCACAGCTGTACTCACAGCTTGCCTTGGGATTGGAGGCTACCAACAAGGTTCAGATTTCTTTGGGCCCTCCACAGAAGGACTAGGTCATGACCCATACTATGACCCTGGTCAACTGAACTCTTCCAATACTGGACCCTGGCTGCCCCTGGTGTTTCCCCATTTTACACTCTCCATTGCCATGTATATGTCTGCCTACTACATCCTTACCTACTTTGCCAGGAGCTTCGGAAGATTCAACATACACGCCAAGGTCTTCTGTTGGCTAATGACATTGTACCCCATAATCACTGCCCTGACGGGCTTCCAGTTTGCTAGTTTGCTATCATACATACTCCAAGTGGTGCTCATTATTTCAGGGTATTATAATGCAACTGCTTGCTTCTGCTGCCCCTTGGAGCACATGCTCTCTTACCTGCTGGACAACTTTGGGCGCGCAATGGGAAAATTGGCTGTTGCAGATGCAACAGCTGTCAAGAAAACCAAAATCTTCTTGGCAGACTTTTGGGCTGGCATGAAGTGCCAACAAGACAGGGGTCTCTGCAGCCATGGAGCTGACCTTTGCAAAGACCAAGCATGAAAAGAAGATCAGTGCAGTTTCCAATAAATTGTGCAAGTTTATGGAAGCCTTTTCTGGGCAAAGGCTTCATCTGGTGGTTTACCTTGGGTATCTCTTCTACTTTGGAATGGGAGCCAGCGTGGAGGATCTTGACAGGGTCCTCCTAGGAATTGACAAGGCCAGGATCTCCCTGGATGGGAAGAAGGTCCCTCCATTTATGAACCAGTGGATCACGTCATCCAGGAAGCCCTGGTCCTGGCTGGTATCTTTGGGTTTGCAGCCCCACCAGAGAAGCTGCTCCTCCATTTGCACCTGACCCAACTCCCTTTTACTAGCTGCTGTGAATATTTTAATAAGGGTGTATCCACTGTCCACGGTGTGGCGGTAGAGGTTGTGCGCTACCTCCATTACAGGGTGGGCACATACAGAAGAACTCACTACAGGTGCTCTTAATAAATTCTCTCTTCCAATAAATTTTGTTACAATTAATATTATTTTTATTATAATAAAATTTTCTAATTCCTATTTTAGCAAAAGAGATTTGCAAAATATATCCCAGAGAAGGTCTTAATAAAAGAATAATAATATGTATCAATAAAATCTACTTCTAATTTTTACACATTACATTTAACTTTTTTATTTGATTTTTATATTTATTTGCCAAAATTGATATTAATGCGTTTGCGTAATCCAGTATCAAGCGTTTGGGATACCCTTAGATGAACAATAAAAAATGATTATAAATAAATAAATTACTAACCTTCATTGATGGTCCTGCTGAATGTGATTGCGGGCTTGGAAACATCTAAATATAAAATGATAATTAATAAATCTTGAATAGTAAATTAGAGAATATAAAAAATTCAGACAAGCTAAGCCTTTAATTGATTGGCTGTTTGGCAAGGCAAGCGGGGATGAACAAATCAGCGTGGCCATAGAATTTGGCCACAGTATCAGCTGGGAGGGTGTGGATCCCAGCCTGCAGCAAATTAAACAGGTCTTCAATCCCAGTTGGGATTCCTTGCTTGACAACTTGCTTGAGCCACCCAAAGACTTCCTTGATGGAATTTAGGAAAGGGCAAATAAGCAGGGAGGAAGAGAAGGCTTAAATTTGCCATGGCCAAATGCTGGGGGCCCACTGCACTGTTGGTGTCAATCATTGGGAATTCCTCAAGAATATCAGCCACCCTATGGAGACCAACATTATCCAGCACAATGATGTTGGTGAAGCCCAGTCTTGTGCGCCTCAGGTGCTCCTGGACCAATTGGAGAAATGATAGAAAGGTACGGCTGTTGTGGGAGCCCAGTATCATTTGGTATAACTTGGCCCCCTTTGGACCAAGGAGAGCCACCATTGAATAGGCTGTGGCACAAACTGTAGCACGCCAAGCCATTTTGTCATTTGAGCCTTTGGGGACATAGCCATGTGCATTGTTCATAGACAAGGCAAATGCTGATTTGTCAATATAGTAAAATTTGACTGTCTCCTTGGCTTTAAGGGCAGTGTACGCCTCTGCGTAGTTTTTCTGGATCTCACTGTTAGTTGGGCTATTCCAATTGTATGGAGATACCTTGAGCTTTTCCAGGAAAAGCACATCCCCTTCAGCAGATGGTAGTAAAAGGAAATTGAGGCCTCACCCCCAAAAGTGGACTTGACCATTGCCTATATATTTTCCAGTTCAAGATGGCAGTCCCAGGTGATCCACTGGCAGATTGCCCATTTGTGCTCCTTGGTGAGCATGGTGGAAATGTGCATGGATTTCTCCACGGCAAGGACTCAATCTGTGTTAATGAACTTGTTGAAGGTCTTTGAGGCGTACTTGGGATCCACCCCAACAAGGGTGCAGCCGCCTTGTAATTGCCCAATTCACACATTAGCTTAAGCAGGATGATGTGTTTAATGTTGGGGATGCGCTTCTGGGCAGGCTTAGCAGGAGTAGTTGAATGGGGATACTGCTCAAGGACCGGCTTTCAAGGCATGGGTACCTTGTTGTAGAAGGCTGCAACTTTCTTTAGCACCAACTGTCCCTCATCAGTTTTGAAGAACTCAGGCTCCTTGTCCTCTTCCTGATTGCTATCACTGATGTAGGGCTTGTAGCTAGTATCAAGTACAAGCTTCACCTTCTCCAGCATGGCTGACAGGACCAAATCTTGCTGGTATACAACATCAAACACATACAAAGTAAGTTCTACCTCCTTGTTTCTAACTTTCTTTGTAGTGGTGACCTTGGTGGGCTTCTGAGTCAGCTTGGGAACCCAAGGGTTAATGCTCTGCACCCTAGCAGCTTGTGCTCCTTGAACTGGCTGTGTCAGTGCAGCGTCACTATGGAACTCTCCTCTCCTGCCTCCTCCTTGAGTAGGCACTTGGGTTGCACTAACTCTATTCTTTGACCCGTGGGGGCAACCACAACTGCAGTGCACAACAGGTGCAATGGTAGTCTGTTGCTGTGTTCCTTCCATTTTAAAATTTAATAAAATATTAAATAAATTTCAATTAAGTTGCTCCCTAATTTTATTTTTTGTTTTTATCTGAATATGGATATTTAATTAGAGTTTTTCCCACCCAATATCCTGATTATAGAATTTTATTTCTTAATTAGTTGTTTCTGGTTTACAACGCCCATTTTAGAATATCCAAAATAATTTCCACCCATTTTCCCAGATCTTATGCCAAATTAAGCACCCAACACAATATTTTTAAAATTTATGTTTCAGATCTTGTGACTCCTTTTAGATACCTTGATATCATTCTTGATTACAATCCATTGCATACACTGAGTGAGTGATTTTGTTTATGTAGTGAGTTGCTAATGTGTTTTGTTTTTGGATTGAGTTTTGACTCACCTTGCTTGGGTGTATTTTTTCTCCAATTCACATAGTAAACATAAGTACACCAAAAGTCAACTCACACCATTTTGTTTGTGAATCAATGTATTTTGGATTGTATTTTGAATAGTTTTGCTTTGCATGTGGGCCCTTTGTTGCTGTGTTGACTCATTTTTTCCATTAACGCCAATAAACCCTGTTAACAGAGTGTATATTTTTACCTGAAAGTTGGATTTTGCTTAAATCTGAAATCATTTTGTTTAAATATGAAGTATTTTTGGCTGTTGCCATAGCTTTTAAAACTACTGTATCATCTATTGCTGTGTATCACTACTAGCTGTTTAGTAGTCAGAGTATCCAAGTATTGGGAAAATCCTTTTCAATACTTGCAGTAAAAGTGTTATCTCCCTTGGCTTGGAAAATAATATACTAGCCTGCTATAAATTGACCCTAATTGATAGTATTAGATTGTCTCTATAAAATATTTCATTTGAATCCCAATAAAGAATAATGATAAAGCACAATCTCCCAAGTTTCAAAATCTTGACATTCATCTCAACAGCTATGAAAGGTACAATAATTGAGATCAATGTATGGCTGTCATTTCTATGGACCTGACAGGCTTTGGTACACCAATGCCTAAGGTTTGCTGCTGTCCTTGAAGTGACACACATCTGTCATATAGAAAAAGACATCTCTAGTAGATTGATCCTGTGCCATATTGCTAAAACAGTGTGGCCATATCACCCCTTTCTTTATTGAGTGAGATGAGAAAAACTGGCATCTGAAATCCAGTTGGGTTGTACACTTTTATCTATCCTTTTATATAACCTAACTGGCTATGCAAGTAAATACAATATTTTTAATATTATAGTCAGCTTTATCTGCCCTCTTCTAGTCCTCCTACTCTATCATACCCAGAAGATACATTACAGAAGACCAAGGATATCTGATCAACTGATCACAGAACATGCAAGCTATATCTTGAAAATGATCCCAGGCCTCATGAGGTTCACTTGGACTAAATAAACATCAGTCTCTGAAAGCCAAGATTTCTTTCATAAACCAGGGAGCTTGCAAGTAGTTAAAGTACTCTTGTCACAGCAGAAAAATTCATTCCTGAAATTGGTTTTCCAAAGAAAATCCTAGAGTAATATAGCAAGCTGCACTGTTCAAGGACATCTGATAAAGACAAAATAGAAAAGTCATGAGTTTTTTGAGTAGCATCAGACCAAATTGTGAAGAAAGGTTCAACACTTTGGAACTTATCAAGGTGTATCATAAGATTGAAGTCTAATTGTGAATCAGAAAACCAATTGTAAGAAAAAATCAGAGCAATCACCAACAGAGTGGGTTATATAAAGATTAGGCAAGAGGACTGTCAAAGAATTGGCGCCAAGCTGCACCAGTATGGAGAATAACTTGTCCAACACAGAGGCAAATAATCAAAATGTTTAAATATTTTTGAGAAACCCTTTTTATTAAATGTATTAAAGCTATCTAGAAACTTGTTTCTAGAGGGAAAAAGAATTTTTTAAGAAGGTTTAGGATGAAAATCGGAGCTTTGCATCATCTGAATAATTGGCACAATTATTTTCAGCAGTTGGTTAGCCTGTCTGGAAATTTAATCCAATGCCATCATAATTTGAAAATTTCTGTAAACCAGCAGGACAAGTACTACCTTTTGTAATCAATATATACTGTGTACTTTTCTTATCATAATTAATCAATGCAAAACAAGAAAGGTAAAGATTTTTAAGGACTATTTAAGCAACTTCATCTTAACTCATTTTTTGTCAATAGTAATGTTTAAATTGTTTAACATAGTTAAAAGTTTGGCTGAAGTTTTTCATTGGTTTCTTGCATTCCAAGGCTGTGTCATTTCTTTCATTTGATGTTCTACTGTAACAGAGCTAGACATCAATACACAAAGTCAAAAATTAATTCATATTGATTTTCAGCCAAACTTTGAGCTTCAGGTTAGGCATGATGCTTTAAAGCTGGATAAAAGTAACACCTAAGGCTAAGGACATTAGTTTGAGACCACAATGCATTATAAGAATAGCTCATCAATCTGAAATCCAGAAGTAGTCAACCCTAAGAAATCAGATGATAAACACTAAGAGTCAGATCTCATAGGTTTAATTGTAAAATCCCAGAGCAATACCAATATTCCCAGACTTGAGGTTTAATTGTCAAATTACCACAACCAAAAAATCTGAAAAACCATGGCTGGGATAACCCAGTAATATGATGCTCCTTAGAGGTCACCAAGGTGTGTTCTGAGTCAAAGCCAGGGACTGATTGTGTTAGAATGATATTCTCAGAAATACTAGCTCTATAAAAAACAAAAGTAAATTATCTGACAACTCCAAAAGTGACTCATGTCCCCAATCATCATAATGATTAATAATAAAAAACATATTTTCCATCAAATAAAGATCTACCAAAGAGGTTTCATCATCTAGGAAGATATTTTAATGATAATCTTTAGTACAACAATGTCCCAGATATTAAGTTTATTTGAACCACATTACTTATTTCTCAATCATGGGCTTTCTATAAGTGAACAGAATAAAGTTATGCATACTCTAATTCTCTTGGCTAGCCCCAAAATTACTATCACTAGAGAAGTTTTTTTCACATAAGGGGGAACATGAGCAAAATAGTCTTTATTAAAAAAGGTCCTTTTAGAAACCTTCTGTTTTTTATTGTTCTAGAGAATTTTTAACCAGCTACTACTTCATAAAGATCTTCTGAATACTTCAGGAGACGTCTGGTTATTTCAAATCAGCAAGATATGTAAATATCAAGATACAGATCAAGTGTTTAACAAAGATTCAGCTTTCAATTAAAAGATCCTTCAACTTTCCTGCCAATCTCCTATTTATAGTGACTTGTTGCCAAAGTCCCCCCTATAGAATGGTTTTTTTAAAAAAGCTAAACTATTGGCACTCATTTTTTTCTAAAGTAAAATAAGCTTACAAACTTATTTTATCAATTGCTTAAAGTATTGCTTCACTGTTTTCTCAATCATACTTTAAGGTTTTGGCTTTCAGCCAATTCTATTTATTTCAAACAAGTCTTCAACTCAGCTAATTATTACAGCATTTAAAACTTCATCATTGCTGAAGTTGCACTGCAATCCAACTAGGAAATCAGTCCTCACAGATTGTCAGGGACCCACTTTATAGGGAGCAATTTCCCTACTTGGTGGACCAAGGCCCCTAAGTTGAGCTCTGCTATTACTGATCTAATTGGTGCCATGATCATGGCAAGATGACCTAAGTGGCCCAGATAGGCAAATCTTCCCAGCATAGAGCTGAAGCAACCTAGCAGGTAATATCCCATCATGTAGGTTAACAGGTAGAATGAAGCATTGGGTCTAACCAGCAAAGGTTCTGCTGGAGGAGGAGGAGTGGAAGAATGACCATAGTGGAATTTGCGCCCCCAGTGACCAGAGGGATATTTAAACCGACCATGGGCAAGGGACTCCTTCTGGTGAGAATTGTCTGGGGATGAATTGCGCCAATCAGTAGTTGGTGTTGGGTTCTCCAAGGCTAGCACCATAGGCAAGAAGGAAGCTAGAAACCAGAACAGGAATAAAATACCTTTCATGGTTTCAAAATAAGGATCAAAAGATAGGTGTGTACAGAGATAAAGTAGAAAGAATTCTTTATTGTTGGAACAAAGATGAAAGATAAAAGGTACTCACTTAAATACCCTTAAAATGAAGGCTGGGACATTTAAGTGGTATTTAGAAAATAAGAGGGATTTACATGACACTTGTGATCAAAAGTAATATCTTTTTCAAATGATGATCAAGATGGAGCTTAATAATATGAATAGCAATATAAACTGAAGAGAGGCTCCAGGAATAAGCCACAAAACTGATCATAATTAAGCGGTGTGTTGGCAGTAAATCATTTAAAACTGAGTATGGAGCTTGACCATAAGATGTGTAGAGCAGGTCTGCAATTGTCTGCCACAGTTTAACCAGCCAATCAGAAGGCCAGCATTAAGTGACATTGTACTGTAAACTACTAACCTTTTTGAATTTGCTTTGGGTTTTGAAAGCAAAAACCAAATGAATTTGCTTAACATAAATAGGTAATGTACATGAACTGTTTGAGTTTTGACTAATGTTAACCTTGTCTTTAGGGTTCTGGGTTTGATCCCTGTCTGGTTCAATTCCAGTTGTAACACTGGTGTCTAAAAATTGATTGCTGGTTTCCTTGACTTTGCTGACTTGACCAGAGGTCTCCAAATAATTGATGTAGCCAGGGAAGAAATCCCTGACACTGATCAAGCTTCTTGAAGCATCAACCTTTTGAGCACCAAAGTGGTAACCAATTTCTTATTCTGGTACTAATTTTCTCTACATTTAATCTTAACCAATTTAAATAAAATAATAATATTTAAAGTATTTTCATTGATCTTTTTCAATGTTTGCCCAGATACTTACACTCATAATAAAATCAAGGGAAAAGTCTTATTGAAATGGCTTTATATCCTGCTCTTGTAGCAAAATATCTTTATTTACTATAAAAAATTACTAATAAAGCCTGTTTTCTGAAATTTTCTTATTTTATATTTTGCTAGTGCAAAAAATAAAGGCAAAACATTTCAATCTTCTGTTTTCTCAGCAAATTGATTCAGATAAATGTTGGGAAATTTCCCAATTTTTCCGACCTTAGCCTAATAGCCTAGCGCCTAGAATAGCTATAAAACAACTCATCAAGCCCTTACAGGTAATCTTTACCCTGTCTTACTTTTGGAGCCTCAATCAGTAAAACATCTCAGACTCAGGCAATAAGTCTTCTAAGTGAGTTCTAACTAGACTTGACTTCTATCAGTGGCCTCCACCTAAGTCATTGAAAGTAACCATTCCTCATGTCTTGCCACTGTTTTTACTCAACCAAGTGGTTAGTGTAAGAAAGGGGGGACTAGACTAAAAATTTCTGGCTCCTATCTTTCTGGGATCATCCACCAGGATGCCATTCAGTGCAGGACTAAAATGGCTGCTCAAAGAAGCCTTTCAAAAGAAGCAGGTCAAGATAAGGGAGGAAAATAGACGTCTAATGTCATAAACAAGGAACCAGCAAGCAATCACAGAGAACAATTGTTGTGTTTGGCTCCAGGAGACAACATCCTGGAGGACACGGCGGGAAATCTTTATAACAAAATATTTGAGGTTTGAAGCTAGCCTTGGGTGGCCTTCAGGTAAAATTAAGGGCATGTACCTTAATTTCCTGGAAAACAAGATGTAAAAGTCCTTTTGGCAGAAAGGACAGGAAAATCTTGAAGATTATAAAAGCCAACGCAAATGTGGATAAACTTGTCTTTATTGGGAGTAATGATTTTACTTTAAATAGTAGACAAGGGACAGTGATCACTCATTAGGAAGACAGAGTGGCTGAGGGGGTCACATTGGAATGAGGTCATACCAGGATCAATCACAGACAGGTACAATAATCCGGAATGGGTGGATATTGAACCAGACCCATTTGCGGAAGGCAAAGAATTTCTGAACTTGAAAGTGAACCCAGCCAAATCTTTGCAACTATTGATATTCAAAGGCCATATCAAAATATCATTAATTGTACAATTTACAACATCTCCCCTCTCAAGATTGGACACAGGGAGTTGATATTTGCAGAGAAACTTGGAATGAACACGGGCAAAAGGACGTCCAGAAGACAGTAGTTTTACGGTATACTCAACACCCTTTTTAAAGGTGACCTCACAGGGCCCAACCCAGAGGAAATCCAGCTTATGGAATCTACCACCTGTACAATTCTGGTAGTAGAGAACTAGATTGCCTACTTGATACTCAGGGAGGGGGGCTCTAGCAGCGTTGGACGGGGAGAGCTCCAGAGCTTTGACCTTGTAAGCAGTGGAATAAGCTGTTTCTTGGATGTCAATGATACAATTGGTTAGGTCTTTAACATGGGCCTCAGGATTTGCAGACACATCAAGTTTGATCAAAGGGGGTCCCAATATTGAGGAGGTAGCGTCCTCACGTCCATACAGCATGGCAAAAGGGGACTGACCCGTCACTCAATGCCTACTGAGTTGGTAAGCAAAGAGGGCAGCAGGGAGGAACATATCCCAATTGGCAGCGTCTGAGAGCGTGAGTTTCCTCATTATGGACACCAGGGTGGAGTTTGCTCGTTCAACAGTTCCATTGGTTGAGGGGTTATAAGGAGCAGAGAACAATTGGTGAGTTCTCATAGCTTCAACAATAGAAGTGATGAGGCAAGCATTAAAGTTGGTACCATTATCAGATAGCAGGACTTGAGGGCAGCTGTATTGATAGAATATGTTTTGCAGTAAGAAAGTAGCCGTGGTCTTAGCATTATATATTTTGTTGCTATGGCTTCAACCCACTTGCTAAAGTGATCTACAGCAACCAAGATAAACTGACATCCCAACCTAGACTGAGGGAAAGGCCTAGCAGCATCAATACTCACCGTGTGGAAGGCATGCTTTGGGGGGATGAGTTTGAACTGGTGTTGGGACGGGCGAGGGCTTGGAGCTGACAGGAATGACAGGAGGCAAGGACATCAGGGATCAGGAGGTGCATGTTCTACCAATAGAAGTTCTTGTACAACCAGTCATGAGTCTTTGCTATGCCTCCATAGCCAGTGTCAATATGTGCTTGGAGGATAATGGCTATCCTCTTGCTAGGGCAAATATAGGGTAGGTAGGCATTGTTAACCTTTTTGAAGAGTTGTCTATCATGAATTATAGTGTCCTTGGATAGGGTCTGTAGTGCCAAGTGGATGTCTTCTGGCTCAGTTGTCTAATAGTCAGGATACCCTATTAACTTGTATAGACAATCAGCGTCAGCGGGATGAATAGCTAGGATTGGCATTTTTGACAGGCCATCAGCATTCTGATGTTGGGCCCCAGGACAGTGTATCACAGTGAAATCATACCCTTTTAGATGCAGAGCCCAACGTGCTAGTCAACCTTCAGGCTCATTTAGCTGTTGCAGCCATTTGAGGGAGGAGTGATCTGTGACCACCTTGAAGTGGGTCCCATATATGTAATGCCAAAACTGTTTCACCACATGCAGCACTGCCAAACATTCCTTCTCAGTGACGCTGTAGTTCTTTTTGTGCTTATTGAGGACCCTTGACAAGTAGGCTACAGGTCACTCCATGCCTTCATTGTCAAGTTGGGCAAGGATGGCACCCACTGCTACTCCACTAGCGTCAGTATACAAGATGAACTCTTTATCATGATCAGGATAGACTAAGATAGGAGCCTCCTTGAGCTTGGCCTTCAGCGCTTTGAATGCTTCTTGTTGGCTGTCAGTCCATTCAAAGGGGACGTTTTAAAGCAATTGGACAAGGGGTTCACTCAGTTCAGCAAAGTCAGGTATGAACTGTTGGTAGTAGCCCATCATACCAAGGAACACTTGAACCTCTCAAAGATTTGTGAGGGGTAGCATCTTGTCAATGGCCCCCACCTTATTATTCATGGGGCGGATTCCAGTTTGAGTGATCTCATGACCTAAGAACTCAAGATGTTCCTTGAAGAAGGAGCACTTGAAGGGTTTGAGTTTCAAGCCAGCTTCTCAAATCTTGATGAAGACAGCCTTGAGGTGTTCTAAGTGATTGATAAAGGTAGCGCTGAACACAGTGATATAATCAAGGTATACAAGGACACAAGAGAGCTTTAGGTCTTGTAGGATGGAGTCCATAGCCCGTTGAAATGTGGCAGGGGCATTGCAGAGTCCCTGGGGTATTTGAGTGGGCTCAAAAAGGCCTTCTGAAGTGATAAGTGCAGCCTTTTCTTGATCTTCAGGAGATAAGTCAACTTGCCAGTATCCAGAAGCTAGATCCATGGCTGAGAAAAACTTGGAACCACCCAGCCGTCTGAGAGCATTGTTGATTCTGGGCAAGGGGTACAAGTCTTTCTTAGTGAGAGAGTTTAGGCGGCAATAGTCCATTACAATGCAATGTCCGCCATCTTTCTTCTTGAGAATCAGTAATAGGGAAGCCCACAGACTTTGGGAAGGAGCTAGTAGCCCTGCGCCCAGAAGTTGTTTGAGTTCTTTAGATACCTGAGTATTCTCCACCCTACTACAGCGTTATGGTTTGGCACAAAAAGGGGGTACATCCCCAGTATCAATCTGATGGATGACTCCTTTAGCTAGGCCATAGTCCGTAGGTCCAGAGGCAAAGATGTCGCTGAACTGATTGAGCAGGTCCAACACGTCTTTTTGTTGAACAGGAGACAGTTGGGGGAAATCAGCGGCGGTGAACAAAGAGAGAACTTGAGGATTGTCCTCAGGTAGATTAAAATCACTAAAAGTTCTGAAGGGGTAGAGGGAGGCCACTTGTTCTGCTCCCAGTATACAACCATGTCCCACAACCTGGCTGCGGGTCACCTGCATGGGTAGGGCCGTCAGGTTGGCAAGCAATAACTGTACAGGCTTTTTGTGGGTTTGATCTAAAATCCCAGGACACAGACAGGGCTCTGTATGACTTAGGGATTCAGGTGAGTAAAGTTCCAAGAATGACTTTTCAGGTAGCTCATAAGAAATATGGGAATAAATCACCATTTGAGAGCCTGGGGGGATGGTGATAGCCGCAGGTGCTAGCAGGGGTACCCCTTCTTCTGCAAGGCAGGAAGGAGGAGGGGTACACATGTTGGAAGAGTGAGTCCTATACTTGAGAGAGAAGATACCCGTAGGGTACTCAAGCAAACAAGTTTTAAGACGTTTCCCTGGGAGGTGTGGAGGCTCTTCAAAAATCAAAGGAACCTCATATCCCAAGAGCAAAAGGTATCCTTCTTGTAAGTTTACAATTCCATTATATTCTTGGAGGAATTGAGTACCAACCAAGAGGTCATAGCTTTCATTCTCAAGGACCACAGTGGGGGAAGCAATAAGGAGTTTCCCAAACCTCATGGGTAGAGCGGAGTAGGCACCAATGGCCTGTGTCTGTGCCATGCCAGCAGTGCCATATGACTGCGTGTAGTTAAGGTTGGGGGCCAACTTAAGTTTATTCATTAGTTTTGAAGATACCACGTTGACTGGAGAACCTGTGTCCAAGATGGCTTTGATTTTAACCTTTTGGATTGATACTTCCACTGCGGGTTGTATCTTTCCCAAAGGAGGGCAAGACTGCCAACACATCTTGTGCAGCCTCTAGCTCCTTTTCCCATTTAGCTAGCATGCACTGTAATGCAGGAATCTCCTTATATACAGTCTGTAGCAGGAGAGATACAGTCACATTTTGTAAGAGAGCTTTGGCTAGCTCTGCAGCTTCCTTGGAAGAGTCAACCAAGACAGGAGGTCAGTGGGCTTGAGCTAGGTAAGGGCGAGCCATCATGGACCTAGCTTTACTTGCAGGTACTTGGGAAGTGGTGGTAGTCTTCCCAGAGCAAAGCTTGTATGGGACATAGATAGTTTCTGGAACAGCCAAGATGAAATAGCCATAAATATCAGAATCTTCAGGCTCTGAATCACTGGAGAGGTTGTGAAACAGATGAAGGATAGTTGGGCCAGAGGGAGAGGGAGCTTCCTCATCAGACAGAGGATAAGGGGGAGACGGGGGAGATTGCTCAGCTGAGAATGTCTCTATTTCTAAGCTGACCTCTCTTTTCCCGCCTGTTCCTTGGGATCACAACCTTCCACTTGGGGATTAGTGCAAGTGTGCAAGTGGTGCCCAATCTGGCCACAGTTATGGCAGCCTTGCCCCTTAGCCTGTCCATCAGCACCCAGGGTCATTATGTGCGGCATACAAGAGGTAGTCCCAGCATTGCTGGCTTTATTTTCACGTACCACTGTATCTCCATGTGTCAAATTCATGTATTGTAGGAGTGTCTTAATACTCTTCATGGAAGTGAGAAAAGCCTTGTGTGCTTTAAAGTGTAGGCATAGAAGCTGGTTCACCTTCAAAGCATTTGAACAAGCCGTGTAGGCTTCCCGGGGAGTTAACTGTTGGCTGGTGATTAACTGCTGGCCTTCAATGTAGAAACAATCTGCAAACTCAGCCAGGGTTTCTTTGGGCTTGAAAGTGATGTGCATAAATGCATCCTTCTTGACCTCCAAGCTGAGATCTCCTCCAAACTCCTCAATAAGGAGGCGCTTCATGTCCTCCCAAGTGACAAAGGAGGGGAGCTCAGGGACCACAACTTCCTGGCATGTGAGATGGAGACAGGTGAGGATGTGTTCCTTCTTGAGCTCGTTGGTAGCCCTAAGCATTGCAGTTTTGTAAATGGCTAAAAAGGCGGCAATGGTAGAGGTTTTTGGATTGAATATCTGTTTGAAGGTTGGTTTGTAGTTCAGGTCAATAGACAAGGACAAGGACTGACTTTTTTCACCAGGGTTGAGGACGTTAATATGAGGGTTGCCCTCAAACTTGGACTCAGCAGAAGGTTGTCTAGCCCAGAAGAGTCAAAGGCTTTCCTCTAGGGTATCCAAGGTAGAGCTTTTCTGCCCACTAATATCCCTAGCAGTGGTGGCAGCAGTCCCAAACTTGTCAATCTTGATTTGTTGTACTGTCAAGGTGCCAGCAATCCCATTGACACGAGTAGCCAGATAAGTGGCCTGAGCAACCAATGGGGCGAATTGTTCATTTAGGGTCTTGGTAAAACAGGAGAGGTTTTGGACCTCTCTTTCCAACGCGTCTTGCCTACCAGCTACATTATTTGTCACTTTGGCAAGTTGATCTAGTGCACGCGCATAGTTGACCTGGGGTTGACCTTCCAGACCAGGACAACAACCATGATTGTTATGAGCTGGAGTATTAATGACTTCACTTTCCTCTTCATCTTCAGATTCAGATTCAGATGACAAATCCTCAGAGTTGGAGAGGCGCTGTCTTAAGTACTCAATTTCACCTTGTAAGGTAGCCACCTGATCAGTGAGGGAGGCAATACAAGGGTCAGGCATTGGATCAACTGGAGAGGGATTCTGCACAGAAGCTTGACGCCAAGTGGTAGCCTTGAGTTTGGCAATGGCCTCCCATACATTGGCTTTGAAATCAGATGGGGTCTCAACAGGAGGAGTGGGAGGAGCCACCTCAATAGACGCTACCTGTTCATCCATATAGTTTTGTACCTGGTATAGAGTGTTGCCTAGTGCAGCCTTATCCAGCCTGTATTAATGCTGCAGATGGCAGCCCCAAGTATTGACATGAGCTCCTATCAATTCAAGTTGCAAGTTGACATGCTCTCTGAATTAATTAAGCTCACTAACCAGAGTCTCAAAGTCCTGATGATGGTTTACCAGAAAGGCCTCAATTTGCTCATGCCACACTGCCTGATGTTCATCCAATTTGCATAGTTGATCCTTTATGTATCCAGGGAGAAAGGAACAAAGGGAGTTCAGGGAGGCGGTTAAGTACTTCTGTGACGCTAATGAGTTGTGCTGGTTGTCATAAATACAAGCAAAGAGACTGTGTGACCATTCTTGATAGGCCATATTTTGAGCATGGTTATTTGAAACGGCAGTGGCTACAGCATCTAATAGTTGATTCTGGGATCCTAAGGCAAGTTGGTGGTGAACTAGGGCAGGTTGGATGAATTGGTTGACCAACACACCAATAGTATCTATGGATTTCATCAATGCAGGGGGGAGACCAAAGTCCAAAAGGAAGGAGTACAGGTCTTCAGAAGCGTATCCGGGAAAGAGGCCAGGGATAGAGTGCATTGCTATCATGCCAGAATGAAGAAGGGAGCGGGCACCAGCACGAGCTTGTTCATAGTTGAGAGAGAAAGCGGGAAGGGGGCCCATGTGGGCCCAGGAGACAGAACCAATACCATAGGATTTGAGGGGGCATTGGTGATGTCTTCTTCTAGAGGGGGACTAAAGACTTTAGGTTGATTGGGTACTTTGGAAACAAAGAGAGAAGGACCAGAGAATGTGCGTGAGAACAGGGTAACCAAGGGGCTTGCAGCCCCTGTAGTGAGCACCATTTTGTTGTGTTTGGCTCCAGGGGACAACATCCTGGAGGACACGGCAGGAAATCTTTATAATAAAAGATTTGAAGTTTGAAGCTAGCCTTGGGTTAGCCTTCAGGGAAAAATTAAGGACACATACCTTAATTTCCTGGAAAACGAGGTGTAAAAGTCCTTTTGGCAGAAAGGACAGGAAAATCTTGAAGATTATAAAAGCCAATGCAAATGTGGATAAACTTGTCTTTATTGGGAGTAATGATTCTACTTTAAATAGTAGACAAGGGACAGTGATCACTCATTAGGAAGACAGAGTGGCTGAGGGGGTCACATTGGAATGAGGTCATACCAGGATCAATCACAGACAGGTACAATAATCCAGAATGGGTGAATATTGAACCAGACCCATTTCCAGAAGACAAGGAATTTCCGAACTCAAAAGCAAACCCAGCCAAATCTTTGCAACTATCAATATTTGAAGGCCATATTGAAATAGCATTAATTGCGTGATTTACGACAACAATCCTGGGTGAGAGTGGAATCTGGATTCATAGGAGAGAGTTGATGTGGGAAGGGGAGAGAGTGATTTGGGACTGCCGTAAGTTTGGTGCTGTGTGGGTCTGGGAAAGGAGATTCACCAGTCCCTGGCTTTAGAAAAAATGGGAGGTCCTCGGAATAAGAGCCTACCCAAGACAACTTGACAAGAGTGTTAAGGATGGTGGGAACCTGGGTCAAATGAAAAGAGAATTAGAGAGCAGACCAGGATTGGGAACATGATTTTGTGCAGCCAAGGTAAGTCTATTCCAAATGTCTGGGATTTGGTCCATAACAACAGGAAGATAGATATCATAGTCACAATAAGTGCCTTATGTAAAGGAGACAACATTTTTTCAGAAGAAGTTTTAACAAAACCTCTGGGCAGATAGACTGCAAGCACTAGGATGCTTTCAAGGGGTTGAACCAAGTTTGGATCCTCTTGGATTAAATCTCAATAAAAAACACAGGCAGACGGGCAGCTGGGCAGGCAGACGGCAGGATAGTGGACCAGAGGAAAGCGGGAGGAGGGACAATGGCAGGAGTCAGGACAATAATCTCTGTTATCTAAAGAAACTACAAAAAAGTATATTTACAAAATCAGGAGCTTTATTTGATAATTGAAATTGGTAAGCAAGTGACATGGTGGCCCTTGCTTCTGTTATATGCATAGAAGGGATGATGGTACCAGTGGTGTTATATGAGGGGGTTTTGGGGAGCAACAAAAGAGGGAACCAGTTAGAAGTAGCGGCCTAATCTATTCAAGGTCTGGGCCCAAGAAAATAGGGACAACAGACCCAAGTGTAAGAAACGGCCACCAGGTTGGCCAAATACATTCTGGGGACTCAGGCCCAACATTACCCCTAATTCCTGCCTTTAATGTCACAACTGGAATGGCCCCAGAACCATTTTCTTTGGGCCTAGGGACCCCTGGGCCAGAGGAAATATTTGACCAGGATTTCACTACTTGTGAAATTTTATCCTCAAATTTCCCGGGCTGCGGTTTAGACAAATCCTGTAAAATGGGGCCCACGTTTTCCCATTGTCCTGCCAATTATTTCAAGGCAGGACAACACCAGGAAAGCAAACAATCTAGCTGGATTAAAGTCTCCTCTGTAGTTAGAGGGGACTCCAAAAAGGGGGAGAAGTTTTAGCTGTAAAGACCAGCACAAAACACTCATCCACAGTGTGCCAGGTCCTCCGGCTTTTGGAGTGTTTTTCCTGCACACAGCCCGCCTTTTTGTGAGTCTGGGGAATATATCCCTGTCCTGAGCTAACAGTGGGCCTTGAAACTTTACAGTTAGTTTGATCTTTCAGGAGCAAAGTAACCAACTTTACTTCCCCAAAACCTCCAAATCATTAAGTTCTGAAGCTATATCTTTAGACAGCTGCCTTAATGATAGTTCTGGTTATTTTTATACTTGCTTAGCAACTTTAAGACCTTTTTAAAACTAATTTAAAGTCATAATGAGATAATCTTTACCTAGGATAGAGGTAAAGCTACCCAGCTGTATTCTCACTTCAGTTGGTACCAGGACTTCAATGCTATCTAAGCACATTCATTTCAGGGGAAAAATTGGCTGTAATCTCACCACAGCTAGTCTAAGGATATCTATACCCTTTGGTACAACCATCCCAGTAAACCACTTATATTCTTCCAAAGCACCCATAAGAGATCACCTTACAAACACCCCAAGGCATAGAAATCACCACCAACCACCAAGGCTAGATAGATCAATAAGACTGCAAACCTTTACCTTTCCCAGGCAGCCAATCTTTACTTAGCCAAAACCAGCCTTCACCTGCAAAACGGCTCTCTGTGTGGATCATCACAGCTCCCCATTTCATTCTTATCTAACCAATGATTCATATTGAACTTTGGCTCTACACCCAGCCAATCTGTCCTCTAGGAGTTATAAGCTTCTTAGGAAAGCCTAATTGGCTCATAGATCTCTCTGAGTGTCTTGAATACATTATGAGTATTGTTAACTTGCACTCCCAAGGAGCTCTGGTCATGGCTTTGGGAACTTTGACCCTTTGAGTTTGAATAATGATGTTCTTGAATTTGCCTCCCTGTTATCTTGCTCAGTGGCATGAGTTTCCAAACACCAAATTGATCCCCCTCCTTATTTTCTATCAATCTTTACCAGTGTTCTCTCTGCTGTGGTGCACTTGATCCAACTATATCCCTATATACGTTGACTTGCTAGCCACTTTTAGGGCTATATAGGTGCTCCTGATTTACCGATCAATGTTAGTCCCTTCTACATCACTCTTTCTGCCCTCTATTTTAGTGAACGCTTAGGAGTTAATCTTCAATGTTTCTCTCGAAAAAGCTAAGGGATTTGCCCCTGGTTGCTTTTTCTAACCACTGTAGCTGCTGCGTGTTTGCGAAATCCCTGCTGTGTTGTGGTGTCGTCCTGCCTCCTCCACTGTCAAAGGCGAATCCACCAGGGCACCATCTGGCTTTTCAACGTGCAAAATTGATATTTGTTGTGATTGTTCCCTTTACCATTGGTTGGGATATGTTCTAGTGAAGCAAGCTCATAACTATAGGAAAGTATAGATTCTAGCGGGTGGCATTGATTATACAGTTGGATGTGATGCTTTATATTAGAGCTAATTGGTGAAAATTTTAAAAATCAAAGAAATGGTAGAATATGCTGATATATTAAACAGGAAGGTGACGGTGAGATCTAAAAAGATGGCATTATCTGAAAGGAAGTGGTGTGACAGGGGGCTCTAGATCGCAGGCTAGGGATTATTTCTTTTTCATGATGGAAACCTTGGAAAAGTTCTTGCCCCTACAGGAGTTAGATGCAGTTGCACAGTTGACTTACTTCTTGGCCATCATTTTAGGATTGAGTGGGATATAGGCATAGGGATCCAGTTTGCCCTTCTTCTTGACATCGCCATCAGCATTCTGCACAGGTTTAGATTGGAAAATATAATGCTTACCTTAGCCTTGAACTCGCTTCCAGGGTTGCGTCTTGGAGGTGCAGCGGTCTTGGATCTTTTGTTAGTCTTGCTGCTGCCCATTTCGGTATCGCTGCCTTCTTCCTTGTCTTGTCCCTTTTTGAATTTAATGCGGTTGTTGACTCGGGTGAATCCTTCTTTAGAATCAACTGATTGCTTGTAAAAGTCTTCGCCCTTGACTGTCTCAGCTGGAGCCTCTTTCTCAGAGTCAGAGTCATCAGCGAAAACAAGTCGTCCATCGTTGGACATGGCAAAGGCTGTCTTGAGCTTGTCGCTGGTGGGGGCCTTTTTGGGCTTGTGGCCTAAAGGTGTTAAGATGGCCAAGTGAAGGGAGTACCTGAAATTCTGCTAATCGCGCCACGATCCAAGAAATCGATAGGTGTATCATCAAACTTGTCTTCTTTGATGTAGGAAGCAGCCATTGCATTGGCTTTGCGCTAAAAAGGTAACTAGATAGTCAAAAGATCAATTACCTTGAGACCAGGCGCTGCTACTTGGGCATCTTCGTCGCCACTGTCGATTTCACTCTCGCTTCCATAGAGAGCTTCATCGAAGGCATTCCCGAGGGTGCGCTTACCAACCGCAACCTTCTCGTCTTTCTCAGCGGGCTTGACCTGTCGCTTAGCACGCAGCTTGCGGCGACGGATGTTGGCAATGAGTTTGGCATGTTTTTCAGGGAACACGGCTTCAATAGTCTCCATGCCGAAGCGGCGAATCAGGCGCTCAATGATATGGCGAACCTTGACTTTAAACCTACTTTGATTGTCATTGCTCCAGACAAGGATGCTGTTGAGGAGCATGCCAAGATGGGGCTGGAGATGGCGTGCTTCGAGCGCAACTGTAACTACTTTAACAAAGCCTAAAGAGGCCTTGACAATCTCGCGGTTGCTGGAGCCCACGAACAACTCAATCGTTTCAATGAGCTCAGAGATCTTCTCAGGGCTAAGTTTCTTATGAAAGTCGAATAGAAGACGCGATAGAGCAGAAATGGTAGCGCTGATCATGTGAGGTGTGGTACCCGTTAAACCAGCTAGTACCACGTTCATGAACTCCTCCAAGGACGAAGCTGCTTCGCCGCTTGCTCCAACTTGTGAGGGGTCGGCTTCCGACATCTTTTGCGCCATTATAACTAGCACATCAAAGGCACTTTCACGAGCCTTCTCATTGACTTCTTTGGCACCAAGGATAGCCTCAGAAGTAAGCCTTGAGAAGACGTGCATATTTGAAGTGGGGAGCAAAGGAATGTACTTGGAAAGGAAGTTCATGCGATCCTAACATGTGAGACACATCAATGTGCAAATTACCTTGACGGCTGAGCTGTCAGTATACATGCCGGCATCTAAAAGGGCGCTCTCGATGTTGCTGAGCTGAGGAAGGACAATGGTTTGCCATGTATCCAGCAGTTTGTTCAAAGACTTGTACGCCCGTTTCTGGAGAGTGCCATCGAATTCGCCAGGGAGATAGTGTACACTAAGCTCAAGCAGTTTGAGAACGCTGGCTTCTTGAAGGTAAGGAATCATGACAATAGCCAAATCCAACATGACGGCGCAGGTCTGAGTAGCCTCTTCGCCAGAAGGGTTGGGGTCGAAGCGAGAGGCTACATCAGCAAAGGCGGCTTCGATCTTGTCGGAGGGCGAAATGGCCAAGAAAGTTAATATCACCTTGAGGACAAGTGTGCGCATGTTGGAGGAAGCAGCGGAGTAGATACTAAAGAAAACGAACAGGTAGTTGGTTGCAAACTTGGAGAGATGAGCCAAGTTGGCCTGGGCTGCGTTTTGATCAATCTGGTAGCGCTGATGCAGTTCTTCGTCAAGGGATAAGCGGCGATTGGATTCGATCAGAAGTGCTAAGCCGTTAAATAGAATGGGGCGCAGCTCAGCATCGCTGTAGATCTTGTTGGCGACACGTTCTGCAAATTCATCAGTGAAGCCGCTAGTTAACTCAAGAGGAAAAGAAGCGAAACTAGGGAAGAGCGACCAAATTTGATGGTGAAGAGTGGCATAAACCTTTGCTTCAATGGCCTTCCCTTGGGCTTCAAAATCTTTGGACCGAGCCTCAAGGCGATCGGCCAAAGACAACATTTCTTTGGAGAAGAAGCTCAGCTCAGTGTTGTTGATATGCTCCTTCAAGACGGGCAGCAACCATGCGCGGCCGATAGTCTTTTCGCTTAAAAGGTTAGTCATGTTTTATATTTCAATTACCCAGGGGTTTCTAAATTCAGTGGCAAGATAGAAAGAAACCGGCGTGGGCCAAGGGAAGCAATAGCGGCCCCCAAAGCCCGATCCACCTCAGCCTTGAACTCAAAGCCCTCTTCGTGTCTCATCGCGTCAAGGATTTCTAAAGTTGCGATAACGCTTTGAGGCTGGGAAGCTCCAAACACCTTATACAGGGATTGAAGCATGCAGAATAGTTGGGGCCAGGCATTTCGGAAGCGGTAGGTGAGGCTATCCTGGAGCATTCGGAAGATTCTGTCCAACTCTATCACCTGCGCAACCTCCATTGCATCCAAACCTTCCATGTTAAAGGATAAAATGAGCTCACTCATGTTTTCTCCAATGCATGCATTCACTGCCTTGTTGGCGCCCTCCAAATCCTTAAGGAGAAGCTCCAAAAGAGCTGGCAGGGCTGAAAAGAAGCGCATAGGAGATTTACTAAAGCTTAGTTTAAATCTTCCTTTAAGAGTACCTGAATAGGCCAGAGAATCCTTCCTTGATCGACACCAGCCATGCACCAAAAGATTCTGTTTCATTGTAGTTGGGCTTGGCAATAATAATGGTCTAGAAAGATAAGCAATTGCTTATAAATACATTACTTCAATCAAGGTCTCTAACTGAGCAGGGTCAAGCTGGGCAATCACTGTAGCCATGGTCTGATATACCAGAGTAGTGATGAAGGCATTATTCAGTTTAGTCAATGACATAAGAGGCCCGTTCAGTCTTTGCAAATCCTAAAACTGTCTTAATTATCTAGTAGCTTGTAAAAAATACTTGAGGGGTCCAGTGAACAGAAACTTGCTTCAAAAAAGACAAAAATGGGACGGCCTCGTTAGAAGCTGAACTGGCGGAGGTCTTTCTTATGCGCTTCAGTTGGTTCAGGCAAAAATCCGTAACAATCACCACCCCAACCGCTGATCTCGAGCTATTCAGGATGCTGCAGACTGCATCCTGAGCACCGCGCCTAACCTTGGGCCGTTGATCCGCGCAAAGGCCTAGAAGATACTGAAAGGCTTCCTTTACTTTTGGATGCGACCAGGAGTTTTTATCTTGAGCCTTCAATAAAACCTCGAAGCAGCCAATTGCCTGTTATGATATAATTAACCCTGCAGTGAAAAGCTTGCTTACACTTTTGATAATCGAGGCTTTTTCTGAGTCCTCATTTAAAACGACAAAGAAGATTCTAATAAACTCCTCGCATTTGGCCCGAAGCAAAGTTTCGGGTAGTCTGAAGGATTAAATATATAAGAAATTATGCATTGATAGGTAGTGATTGAATTGAAGTAGCCAAAAAGTTTATCCCGTGTTTAAATTCAAACTTACTCTTTAAACACTACATTGAGTAGATACATCAAAGAGGGACGATTGCTCCCTTCATCTTGCTCCAGCAAGGTCAGCTTTTAAGGCTTAGCATATATCAAATAGTTTAGTTACCAAGAGCGCGGCATATGCAGAAGGGATCAGCTCCTGGCCTTTTGAGGCAAGAGTCTAACATGATATTATTAGATGTCGAAACCTTAAACCCATCAATAATAAGTCACATACCGCTTCAACGACCTGCAGAGTGATAGCCACCTAAACCAAAAGTTTAGAACCCAAGGTTGCTAAAGCGAAAGCTAATTTGTTTTCTACCTGCTTCTGGTTATCGAGCTTAGATACCGCCTGGCTTCTAATACGTACTAATGTATCCTCCATATTGGTAGTGACTATATTCTATAAGGTACGTTGAATGGGGTCTATATTGGTTGTTTAAGCTCAAGTTGAACAGCTTGTATGGATCACTTCTTTGACTCTGAGGAACCCTTTTCAAATTTATTTTTGTCTCAACCATCTCCCCAGCATCCGAAAATCTATTGTATGGAACTCTCATCTGAGCGATTGCAATAAAAATTCTAACTGAGCACCTGATTATTCAAAAATGACAATTTAAATTCTAAATCTAAATACTATTTTTAAATCAATCCTCGTAACCAGATTCGAGTTTGATTTAAGTTCATAAGTATGCTTTTTTGTCATCACTTGTCAGGTTGCAGCGGACCACCCCCAGACAACCCCAGATCTTGTCCAGCATTTCTAAAAATGCGGATCCTGTATACTTTTCTATTTAAACCTATCTAAATCCTGCACTTTTGAAATGTCAGGCAATTTTAGCTTTTGTCCAGGGTGGTCCGTCATAACCCTTTCATTTTAGCTCCCGAGCCATCTGGTGCTGCTACTTAACCAAGTAAATATTGGCTTGCAGCACTAGCCGTGGCTTAGTATGATGATCCACATGTGAAGCTGTTTTACAGGTGTGGGCTGATGTTTTCCAAGGAAAGAATGTTTGCCTGAGAGAGGTAAATTTTGTTGTTTCATTTGTTTGTGTAAAGTTACTCCACCTGGCTCTGGATAGGATACTCTTTCCTTGTCAAACCAAGAAAATATTCCCAAACCTAGCCAAACCCCTTAATTCTTTGGAGGATTTGGTACATGCAGTGGATAAGGATATTTACTGGTGTACCCCATGGACCCCCTGCTTTTATTGCCCCTCCATGAGATGAAACCCTGATTAATTTGGACTATCTACTGGCCTGGTGTTGACTACTTTTGAAAACTATAAGAGACAACCAATCAAAAGCTGACACATTGGCATCAACAATTCCAAATTAATCTGGAATCAATGAATCCATGAAGTGTCTTATAGGTGTCAAACAATCAGAAGCCAAGCTGGAAATTATTGAGAAACCCTCCAACCCCCAGGTTTCAGGGCTGTAA
>QTSX02000772.1:374262-398718 GCA_014839935.2 Entomophthora muscae | reverse complement strand
GTATCAGGAAAAAATTCCTGACATCATTAATTACCCTTAATGTATTTTAAAATTATTCTCAATGTTGGTTTGGATTTCCTGAGACATGTTCACAATTACCCATCCACCCAATCATCTCTTGGTTGTTTCACTTCTTGGGTATGGTGAAACTTCACATTGCTTGACCCATTTTATAACTACAAACGTTTCATGCTTGTGATCAACTTTGAGCTCCACCTGTAGCCCCTGATAAGTAACAGATGTGTTTGAGATCTCCTAATGTTGGACCCTATGGTTATATAAGTGAATAATACCCTTCCTTTATTATTGTTTGTTTAATAAAACCTTTATCCTGTTCCTAATTCCCAGATTCACTGCTTGCTACAATAGTTTGAAATACAAAACCTAGCCAGTGCCTAGAATGCTCACTACTAATATTGGTGGTAGCTTGGGTTTATTGGCTTTGTTACTATGTACAACTCTCTTCTTAATCTCTGACAACACTTACTTGGTCCTCTTGGTTGTGATTCCTGCTATGAAGAATGTGAGCGCTACTTCTGGGTTGATGAAAATGGCCACCTTGCCTGAAATCAATATGGAATACTGGATGGAGTACAGAGACCTTATTTTGGTGAAGTAGGTCCCTGACAAACAGTAAGTGCCTTTATGAAGGGGTGCCCCAATTAACATAGATAGAAGAGCTGAGGAAATCCTGAAGTTTGTAGACATAAGAGACTTTATAATCCCACTTGACTATCAATCAAAATCACTCCTGGTCAAAATCCTCTGAAATTATCATGTACACAAGATGGAACTCAGAGACCTCTTCCAAGTCACCTCTGAAAAAAAATATTCTATAGATAATTCAGACCCAAAACAAAATAACATATTTGGTTTATTCTTTATGCTTTGTCATAAAATATGCAGCCTGGGTGCTGATTTCTACAAATAGTTAGTCTACTACTTCTTTATCTTAATACTATACCTATTGTGGTATAGTGACAGCCTGGGTAAGGTCATAAGGATATAAGAAGATAATAAGACAAACCTGGTGTTTATTATGATAGTATTGCACTTTTATAGTGTGAGGCGGGGGAATAGCCACCAGGGGCAGGGAGGCACAGACAGAAGGACTTCCCTAATGGAGGAGAGTGGATTGGCACAGCTAAAAGTCCCGTGTGAGATAACACCCGCTTTCACGCAGCTTTCCTTAAGGAGGTAGATATAAATAGCTTTGTTGTTCTATTTATAATTGCAGAAGTAAAGGCCATGCCTTGTGCGCATTCAAAAGGTGAATCAAACACCCATTTTAGAGGCGTTTTAAACGTCTTTATCCCTAGTAAAATCAGGATGCAATAACGCAATTGCGCAATTTTTCTGTTGATTGATCTCTAGGTGGACAACTTTACGTCTAATCCATTCAGGATCTGCAACATTTCCCTCCACTGGATTAGACAACAGGTTTAAAAATGGATGGCGTCTCAAGGTGATGGCTATGGTGAACAGTCCCTCTAGAAGAGTCACAAGAAGAATCTTGAAGAAGGTGCAAGTGGTAATTCCAAAGAGGCGCAAGCATACCAGGCCAGTAGAGGTGATGAAGGCAGAAGAGAAGCAGGTAGTCCTGCATGATGTGGATGTCAGCTATCTGGACTTAGGGGTTCGCCTAGATCAGCTACTGGTGCCTCAGCCGGCCTTAGGGGGGACAGACCCATTGTTTGCTGTGCTGTTCCTAGCTTTGAGTGAGCCCAGGGAGGTGAAAGGAACTGGGTTGCAAAAGGGTAACAGTATCCATTGGTGGTTCTCCATGCGGGCAACCAAATAATACTTGAAGGCTCAGCTGAAGGAATTCCAATTTGAGGGTCAAGGGCTCTCAGTCTTGCAACAGAGGACGGTATCCAATATAGTGAAGTCAGTCTTTTGCGCTTGGGTAACACCTGGGGCTACTGAGGCTCAACCAGTCAGTTGGAAAACCTCTGAAAACTTTGAGCAACGTCTTTGGCAAGCCTTCCAGGAAGTTTTGAAGTCATACACAGTTGAGGGGACTGCTCATCTGGTACCAATGGTGATGGCTGGCAACCTTGTCCTTTGAGGAACCAACCGCTGTGATACCAAGTGGGAGGAGAACATGGGGGTCTTCCTTGAGTGGGCCTTGTCTGTATTCTACGGGGTGGGTGGTCAGGTCCCAGTAGAGTATGCCCTTTGTGAGAGTCTTCTGTGGGACTGTATCTTCTTGGGGGTGGCCTTTCCTGTGGACATTGGGGTCAATCATGTGTCTTGCTTGGTGGGGGTTCATTGCCCAATCCTTGGTCATTGGCTTTGTGGATCTGTAGGCAACCAGTTGTGTTTCTTGGCTATCATTCAGGTGGTAGAACAGTTGGTGATTAACTGAAAGAGTCTTGTCAGTCTCCAATAAACACCTTGTTCTTTTATTATTATTCCTCATACTTTGGTGCAACACTATCACAAACAGGACAACAACCCATGGAATTTTTTAATTAGGCTTTTGTTTTTTTGGGTTATTGTCCTCATTGGGGCTTAATCTTGGTCACTAGGAGCAGCACACATATACTGAGCGTGTACTCTAGTGATCAATTGCCCAGAATGGGGCTCCTTAAGGGTGTAGGAGTTGGGGCCAGTCTTCTGGATAACTTGAACTGGGCCTTGCCAAAGGGAGGCAAGTTTGGATTTGCGGCAGTAACCTCTATTGCTGAAGAAGTAGACTGAGTCACTTACCAGGTAAGTGGGTAAGGAAGGGCGTTTGGATGCAGCTCATTCTAGGTCCTGAAACTTATGGTTTAAGTTTACAGTGTAGGCCTCTGATTGCAAGCAAGTAAGAGTTTGACCCAGCTTGTTGAGGTACGCCTCTGGGGACACAGCCAGGCTGGGCTTTACCAAGGAATATAGTAAAGGGGGAAGTCCTGGTTGCCGGCTGTAGAGCAGTTGGAAGGGCGGCTTGCCAGTGGCACAATGATACCCAATGTTATATGCAAAGGTGGCCGCAGGCAGGAAGGTATCACATTCAGTCTCATGTTAGTGACTGAGCTTCCGGAGTATCTGGATCAGGCTCCCATTAGTGCGCTCTACCATGCCATTTGTCTGTGGGTGATAAGGAGTGGATAGTGTCCCACAAATTCCCATCAGTTGGTTGAGGCGGGGGATGATATAACTAGTGAAGTTGGTACCATTGCCTGTCAGCAGAATCTGGGGGCAGCCATGTTTGTATATGATATTCTCCAGGATTAATGTGGCTGTCACCAGTGCAGATTGATTAGGAATTGCCTTGGCTTCTACCCATTTAGTCAGATGGTCAACCACCATAATAATGAACTTGTTGCGACTGTTGGTAGCTGGCAGGGGGCCCACTACGTCAATGGCTACAGTGTGGAAGGCAAACCCAGGGCGTACCAGTCTGTGTTGGAACTTGACAACCTTAGGTCTCTCAATGTTGCAGTCATGACAGTTGGCTAGCGTATCTACTATGTCAGTGTGCATTCCTTCCCAGAAGTAGTGCTGCTGTAGCAGAGCTAATGTCTTCTATATGCCACCATGGCCAGTAGTCTTGTGAGCGGCCACCACTGAGTCCATGCGTAGGGATGAGCGTATGTAGAATAGCCAAGAGTCTCCACAAAGCTTCAGGAGTTGTCCCTTAGAGACCTTGGTATCAACAGTTAGATTCTTGAGAGCTCTCTGTATCTCTACCGGCTCCTCCCCCCACAAAGAAGGATTCTCCATAGGCTTGTCATAGAGAATGTCAGCCATGGTGGATACTAAAGCAACAGTGGGAAGGCAGGAGAGACAGTCAGCATTCTGGTGGGCTGCTCTTGTTTGATGAATGATTTTTTAGTCATAAGCCTGAAGTTTAATGGCCCAACACGCCAGACGTCCTTTGGGGTCCTTGAGGGTCTTCAGCCATTGCAAGTAGGCATGGTCTGTTACAACTGTGAAATGTACCCCATGGAGATAGACTCTAAATTGTTGGTAATAGTACATCACACCCTACACTCTTGTTTGGTGGAAGTATAGTTCCTCTTGTGAACATTAAGCATATGCAAGCAGTATCCAACAGGGTGTTCAAGTCTGTTGGAGTCCAGTTGGGAGAGAACACCCCCAATTGCAGTCAGACTAGCATCTGTATGAACCACAAACAGATTGGAAAAGTCAGGGTAGGCCAGTACAGGAGCTGCAGTCAGTGTTTCCTTGAGAGCAGCACTTGCTGTCTTTCAGGCCAGGCCCCAGAAGAAGCCCACATCAGCTTGAAAGAGTTGGAACAGTGTATTGCCCAGGGAAGCAAGGTTGGGGATAAAGTGGCAATAATAGCCAACCAACCCCAGTAAGACCTGGATGTCCCTCTTGCTTACAGGCACCTGAATCTTCTTAATGGCCTCTACCTTGAGAGTTACATGACAGGGGCCATCAAAACTGATGATGAACCCAAGGAATTCCAAGTGCTCATTAAAGAAGTTGCATTTATTTGGATTCAGCTTAAGTGTAGCAGTCAACAGACGTTTGAACACTTCTTCCAGGGGTTCCAGGTGTTTGTTATAGATGCAAGAGAAGACTTTAATGCCATACAGATAGACCAGGGAACATGAGGTCTTGAGGTTCCCCATCACAGCGTCCATAGCTTTTTGGAAGATGGCTGGGGCATTAGAGAGACCCTGAGGCATCCTGGTAGGTTGGAACAGCCTTTGGTTGGCAAGGATGGAACAATTCTCTGGGTCATCTGGAGGGAGATCAATCTGCCAGTAGCCAGGTATCAGGTCCATGGCCAAGAAGAACTTGGATGTGGGGACCCAGTAGGCAAGATCTTCTTGCGTTCTCACAGTGCAAGAATCCAACATTTCTGATTGAGAGGCAAAGACAACCAGCAGAGGGGCATCAGAAGGCTCTGTTGTAAAGAAACAACAAGTGACAGGGTCAGGCACAGGCTTGTCAGGGGGAGAGGAAGGGGGGAGAGGAGGGAGGTGAAACCACAAATGCAGCCAAGGATTTCTCCTTGTCCTGGCTGCTTAGTAGTTTTTTGAGTGATCCTCATTGTACTCCTCAATGCAAGAATCATCAGTGAATTCTTCCTTGCTCTGACTAGCCTGAGTTTTAGTTGCTTCAGAACCATCAGGAGTAATGGAGGGATTGCTATCAGGTTTCCAGGGAGACTCCAGGGTACCTGCTGAAGGTGCAATGAAGGAGACATCCTCTTCATTGCTTCTGTGATAGTGGAGGGAGTCAGGAAGGGGCAATGTAGTAAGGATCTTCTGAGAGGGGAAACTATCAGCTTTAGTATTACCATGTAATCCCATTAGAGTATCAGGGGTACTAATTACTGAGGCATCTTCAAGGTGCTTGCTTAGTTGGTCCTAAAGGGAGTCAAGGAGAGCATGTTGAGCATCCAACTCATCTAGCCACTCTTTCTTTTCTTGAAAGGCCATAACTAATTCCTCTTCCAGAAATCCCATCCGTCTTTATTGAGCCTTTATAGTATCCTGAAGAGCAGAGAATCCCATGGTGCAGCTTTTATGGATGTATTCTGGCTTAGGAGTTTTCTGTTGATGATCATAGAACTCCAGGGCAACATGCTGATTCATGTGGGTGGGTACCCAGGAAGAAAGTACATGTTCTATCTTGCTCATCCATAGAGCCATTCCAGAGTGGGAGTGAACAGCTTCTGATATATTTTGAGCAAGGTTTAGGTGGCAAGAGCAGGGGCCAGAGAAGCTATCTGTTTAGAGGGTTCCAGAATTAAGGGAGATTCCATCAGGAGAACAACCAAAAGAAGAAGGAGGAGAATATTGACAGCCTACTTCCTTCACCAAGGCAGGCTCCAAGGAGCAGGAGACACAGTTCATACCAGTTTTTTTTAGCCATGGGGTCAGGCTGGATTGATATCAAGGAGGTAAGGGATTTTTCAATGGAGTTCATCCAGGAGATCATACTTGACTGGGAGCTGGCAATTTCTAAAAAATTTGGCAGTTAGGCAACCACTGGCTTAGTCCTGGTTGACCATAGGAAGAGCCATGGAGTCTACCAGATAGAGAGCCAGAAGCAGTGAAGGTTGATCCTGGAGTGGGTTGGGCAGAAGGAGCCGCAGGTATAGGCAAGGACATCTCTCCCTCCACAAAAACGGGGCTGTGGGGGGTAGGAAGAGAGGAAGCTGTGGTTTGTAGAAGCCATGAGTGCCAATATTGTAAAATATGCAGCCTGGGTGCTGATTTCTACAAATAGTTAGCCTACTACTTCTTTATCTTAATACTATACCTATTGTGGTATAGTGACAGCCTGGGTAAGGTCATAAGAATATAAGAAGATAATAAGACAAAACTGGTGTTTATTATGATAGTATTGCACTTTTATAGTGTGAGGCGGGGGGATAGCCACCAGGGGCAGGGAGGCACAGACAGAAGGACTTCCCTAATGGAGGAGAGTGGATTGGCACAGCTAAAAGTCCCGCGTGAGAGAACACCCGCTTCCACGCAGCTTTCCTTAAGGAGGTAGATATAAATAGCTTTGTTGTTCTATTTATAATTGCAGAAGTAAAGGCCGTGCCTTGTGCGCATTCAAAAGGTGAATCAAACACCCATTTTAGAGGCGTTTTAAACGTCTTTATCCCTAGTAAAATCAGGATGCAATAGCGCAATTGCACAATTGTTCTGTTGCTTAATCCCTAGGTGGACAACTTTACGTCTAATCCATTCAGGATCTGCGACATGATTTCAAGGCAACAATTATTGTTTCCTTATAGCTACTAGATTATACCACACCATAATAAACCAATAATTCACAGATAGTCAACAATTAGAATTTTCTCTAGATTTTTCAAGGCTTTACAGGTGTATGACTACAGAAGGGTAGTCATCATACACAAGACTATTCTATTATCAGTCAAATGGATAACATCCAAACCAGCCTTTCTGGGATCATCATGGGTGGCCTCAGTCACAATGTAGTTGAAGGTCTATATTAGCTTCTCCATAACTGTCCATACATTGACTGGGATACCTCAGTCATCACCCTCAAATAAAATGGTGTAGGATTCCAAATCTACCCATCAAGATGAACAGGCTTCTCCACAAAAAGGTCTTTTTGGATCACAGAGGAGGAATCATATGAGTTTAAGAGGAGACTTGGATTTAATTAGCGCTCAGTTAAGGATGTTCTCCCCAAGGACAAAAAATCTACCATCACACATATCCTGGAACTACAGGAACATTTTTAATGAATTCAAGAATGTATTTAGAGAAACACCGGATCAACTTTCACCTGGTTACAAGATACAGCATGCTGTTTAACTTCAGGGCTTCCTACCAAAGTCCCATAAATTATACCATCCAACAACCAAGGAGGGAAACATCTCCAATAGAACCTTTTGGGTACTTTGAACAAGGGTTTCATCAGCCTATTGATATCTCTGTATGATTCTTTGGTATTTTTTGTAGCTAAAAATTACGTTTTATTGTATTTGGGATCTAATATAATGCCCTCAAAAAACCACAGTTAAAAATATACATAAAATTAATTGGTCACTTGTTTATACACTTGTAGGTGCTAAAACTTTAGTAAGATTGATCTCACTTCAAGGTATAACCAAGTTTGTATAGCACCTAGTGAAAAAGCCAAAACAGCCTACTGTTAATTAAAATTAACTAGGGATTTTGATTAGACTAGTGACTAATAATCTGCAAATTAGTGAATGCAAAGGTGAGTCATTTTGCATTTGTCCTGAATTTTTTATAGTGATTAAATATGGGTGACAACAATATTAAACCTTATGGATTACTATCAGCCTCCCATCACCTGGAGTATCTCCACTAAGGCCACTAGGATCAAACTTTATGGTATAAATCCCTTAGTCCTTTTGAGGAACTGGATGTATAAGTATTATGGCCATCACCAACACAAGTAACTTCCAATTATTGCCTGGTTTGGTGCCAATCCAATATTTGGTTTGACATTCCTGAAATGGTACAAAATCAATATCCCATGACTTGTCCAGATATACAGCTATCAAAACCCAACTCACACATGACCTCCAATATATTTGATCTGACTTAAGTCCCTGCCACAGCACACACAATATATAAGCCTGAAATATTATTTAATAGAATCACTCTTCTTCTCTAAACCTATCTTATAAGCTTCCCAATAAGTTGCTCCTCATTAATATAAAGACAAAACATTTTTAAATCCAGAACCTCAAGTCTTACATTTAAGACTCTCACTTGAGTTCTTTGTTATGTCAAGTAATGAATCACAACTTGAAAAAATGGTGCTTACTAAAGGGGAATTAAGCCTCTCATTCAAGCCTTAAAACACTGCCTTTATTGGATCTGCCTGCTCTCTTCTGTTGGCAGTACCTTGCCTAATATATCCAGTCCTTGTTGTAAATTTGGGATATCTAAACTAGCTAAATCTACAAGCTATATTTTGTCTAAACTAAAGTATAGGTAAAATATACTAAAAATCATAAGGCTATATAAAGCTTATTAAACACCAGCTTCAAATGCCAAATAAAGGCAATATCAAAGTATAAGTGTTAAGTGTAAGGTTAAAAGCTGTGTTTATTAAACTCATATGGTTTGATAATAAGACTAAATAATTCAGCTCCATTATTTAATAGAAATTGAATAGTGGAAATCAAATTTGGGAGTTCATTGTAAAATTGTATTAATGATTAAATCCCATTGACTCAAAAGCAAATAAATAAAAGCTTTAATTTTGCAACAGTCCTCCTCTCAAAGAGGACATTTCAGACTCTCCTATCATCCTGAAAGCTATGGTACTGTCACCTAAGCCTCAACCAAATCCCCTCCTGGTTGGGATACATATATTTGAACAAGTTTAAGAGGATTTTATCATGCTATTTCAGATGGGTATCTCCTCCAACTGCGCCACCTCTGATCTTTGGACCAACTTCACTGGTACTGAGTGCTAAATGATGATGGTTGACAATGATTTGGATCAGTTTCACACTTCCTCTATGAATGCTATGGGAAACCTCTTCTGGCGCTTTGTCTAACCTGCCTTGGTGCATCATCAGCTAACTCTGCAATCTTTTTTGTATCAATTTAATAAGTTAATGACTACCTCTAATAATAATTATGGTTAATTTTTGGCCTTCTAGAAATGGGCCCACAACTTACTTTTCTTATTATTGTCTAATTGGCATGACTCTATGATAGTTCAGCAACACTTGCATACCACTGTGGACGCTATCTGTATATTGCTTTCTACCTACATAAAGTATTGCCTCCAGGCCTAAGAAGTTGACCATGTTGCTTAATATGAGTCTATCTGTAATGGACAAAGACATCTTGGCAGGCATTGTTTGCCCCAAGAAAACTAAACAGAAAAAGAACTGTCAACAAGAAAATGCCAATGAAAACTTAGACATACCTGAATTAAACCATTAAAAGGAAGTGTCAGTGGCCAAGAAGGTGCATCTTCAAACAGGACCCAAAAACCTGCTGGAAAGGCCCAAAAACCCAAAAACCAGGCAATTTGATGTTTTTTGGCCCAAAAATTAAATTGTTATGTCAGAAAAGTTTTGATCACTTCTTAAGATTTAGTTATCAGAATTTACCCTGCTGATGTCAGAATTCCCATACCATCTATATGAACTGGGTTGTAGCTCACAACTACCTTAGTAGTTGAATAAAACCCATGTTATATCCAAAGCTATCATTTTTTTATTTCTGATAATTAAAACTCATGGAAATCAAATTCCTGTTTACGTACGTCCCTGTGTGCAGCATTGTAATATATGGTTTTGATTTTGTGTTGTCTGCATCAACCAGCTGTTGTTTGCAGCTTCCCTGCCCAAGATTGAGGAATATGTTGAACCAATTTGCCAAGTCATCCATTTTCAAAACCTGGTTTCAATTTCTTAATCATTATCTTTTTTAAATTTTTGTTCTCATTTTACAGCCTTTATTTTGCCTATACCTTTTCTTGGAGTTTACTGCTTACAAATATCAACATTGAGAATTCTCTTGCTACTTATATTTTTAGGATTTGTATTTGCATTCCTCATTTTCTCAATTTTCTGAATTTAAAAGCCACTCCACCATTAAACTATCAAAGCCAATATCACTTCTCAGTGAATTGTAATGGATAACTCATACAGCATCTCAACTAATTTTGTGACCATCTGAATATATAATTGGCCCTCATAGAAACTTTTGTCTCTTATGCAATAGCTGCTGCTAAAACAGATGCTAAGACTGTTCATGTTAACTGGTTGGCTAGCTTTCAGAAACTTAAGGATTATGTCAATGCTCAGGTTAATTCTGATAATCTTATCCTACCTACTCCTCCTGCTAGCAAGTCTAACTTTGAACAACAGAAAATCTGGGAAGCTATTTGAGAGCTCTAGGATGCTGCCAGACAGCAGGCTGCACAGACTGCTCAGCCCCCCTCTGACTACACCTGATCTACAGTTTACTGTGCTAATAGGACAGATGGCAGGGCTAAGGGATGGGATTGAGGCTATGCACACCACTTGAGTGTCTTCTGTTACTGATTTCCCTCCCCTTGAGGTTAAAGAGAGTTGTCATGGGAAGGAAAATCAACCTCATATTAATTGTATTACATTTATTGTCAACTTATCCAAGATGTTGATATTATTACCTAAAATTAAAAAATCTTGATAAAGATTTTAAGAAGATGAGCAAGTTTACCAGCAATATGAACAACCATATTTCATAACTTGTAAAGAAAGGCCAGGAGTTGTCTGCCCAAATTTCAGGTATTCAGGCTACTGCTGATGGTAAATAAATACAGATTTATGAGGCTCTTTGAGTGGCAAATGCCACTAAAGAGACTGGTGTTCAACAGGAAAACTCCTTTGATTCTTTGAGGAAAGTGTGTGTCAATTAATATCTCACTAGCCCCATGTCAAAAGTAAAGAATAGTTCACTTCCAAAATACATGAGTTTAACTCCAATTTGCAGTATAGCTCAAATGGTTCTGCTAATTCTGACATTGAACCTAACTACAAGCTCTACTTCAAACAAGTGTTTGATCATAAGACCTCTACTATTGCTGTCTCTTTGATTATCTATGAGACTGTCATGTGTCAAGAATCTGAAAAACTTAAGAATAAACACATCTTGAATTGCCTTCATCCTTCATGTCAAGAGGTTGTAGTGCCTGAGTTAATTGAAATCACCACTTTGATGCAAATGAAGAAGAATCTAATAAAGGAGTTTGATGGTGACTTGAGCTTAGAGGTTAAAAAGGCTGCTTTTATGCATATTTATTTCAATCTTAAAGAAACTCTTCTAGATTGCTGATTTTTCTACATGGAAAGACAACAGTTGATCACTAGCTGTCAGGTCTCCATTAAAAAATCCTATAATTCCTGTTCTATTCCCTTAAAGTCAACAATATGATGTGTTTGCACTTTAAGGCCCATAAGCATATTCTAACTTCTATGAAGGAGAGTTAGACTCTTTTAAAATACATTAATTTGATGCATATCAGCTCTGTAGTGTGGATAGCACACTCTTTATTATCTAATTGTGACAACCCTTCTCCCCGCATGATGATCCTTGATAATACTGGTCAGCCCAAACATCAGGGATGCCATAATTATGGGGTAGTGGGATATCAATCTCAATTATTTAAAAATTCAAAGGTATAAGGTGCATATAAAAGAAGACAGATGGGGAAAGCCCAGTCAACTTAGAGGCATAACACTCTCTGTTGATAGTTTTAATTGGTCTTCTTCTATTGCTGCTCTCTTTGCCCCCACTACTACCACTGCTTCTTCATCTTTTCCTGCTATGCCTTATATTCTACACCTCTTAAATGACTTACCAAGTGAATATGAATCAAATGAGTCTAAAGATAATGAGCCTGGTGAACATGTGTATTCTGTAATAGAAGTTCTTGTAAGGAAATAATTTCCTTTTACACATTAAAAGGAAATTTTGGAACTTAACATCAGGGAAAAACAACAGAAAAATTAATCTTTATTAATGCTAATTCAAAGCCAAACTCAGATTTCAAACCAATTAATCAAACATTACTTAAACATGTTTAAATTTAGAAAAAAAACATGGTTTCAATATACAGTTTAAATTTAGTAGTGATAGCAAAAAGCTCACCTCTAAAATAAATTGTACCTTAAATCAAACCAGGATCTTTCCAGATGATAGCAACAACAAAAATAAGGTTAAACTAACAATCAATTAATCCAAAATTAACTCCAAGGCTCAATCAACCAATCAGCATTTATTAAAATTTAACTTTAAATTCAATAAATTGACAAGGGAGCCCAGGAGCCAATCAGATGCCCAAATTTAACCAATCCATGGAATTACCTATCATCTAGTGCAGTCCACACTATCAGCACAAACCAAAGAACCCAACTGCATCCTGCAAGCCAAACCAAACCAAAATTCTTCCTGCTCTGCAGGCTGCAGCTTGCTGCAGTCCTGTCAAACAATCCTTCATCACCAATATTTGCAAGAACCATGAGTAACCTCAATGATTCTTCCCCCACTTCTATTTCAATATTTAAGCTTAATTCTTTTTCTTGGGCAAATTGCTCCAAAAATTTATTCCTTTTGACATCTTCAATAAACTCTATATTTTCATGCTCTAACTAATTAGTAGACTATTGAGATCATCCTCAACAACATAAAGACCCTCCTCCTTGTGTGGGTTTTTTGTGTTTTAATAGGGTAAAATCAGGCTAAATTGAACTTTGAAACTTCAGATCCAACACCAACTGACAAATCTGAGGATTCTATCTGGTATTGTTTTGGTCCACACTGCTGCCATGCCCCTTATGTCAAACCTGCTTGCTTCCCTCCTATAATTCATCCCAAGGCTCCTTGGTTGGTCTTGGTGCACATCAGCCTATATTACTTGTTAAATCACATCACTCCCTTCTTGGGGAGATTTAGATTATTAAGTCACTTAATTAACATATTAATGATTGGAATTCCAGCAGGATCTACTATAGTCAAGTTTAACTTGGGTGCGCTTCTCCATTCTATTGAAAAGAAGCTCCCAAATGAGCAGAACCATGACAATTCCTGAGACCATCACTGTCCCTTAAAGATTGCACTCAAGGAAATAACTACTACCAAAATAGTCCTGAATCTTCTACTGTGCCTGTGTGAGTTGAGTCCTCAGAAAAAGCTGATGAGTTATCAGAAGCAATATTTTAGAATTTACAAGTCTCCCTTCCCCTAAAGGTAGTATGCAAGGAAATAATGGCTCTCCACTGTACCTTGAAGAAGTGGTAAAAAGAAATTAATGCATCTAAAGAGATTCTAGATATTTCAAACACTTTTTGAAAATGACACCACATGGATGAAAGCAGCTGTGCAGAAAGTGAAGATCAAGGTCATAATAGACACAGGATCTCTTGTTAATTTGATTTCTTCCAAACCAATGAAAAGGCTCAAACTTGCTTCTGATCTCACATACAATAAATCCTATGGTACCACTAAGTTGTCTACCACTGACACCATTAGAGCTTATTAAACTCTCCCTCTCCAATTTGGGAAGTTACTCTTATCTTTCTCTGCTGTGGTATTATAGAAGGAAAGCTATGATCTCCTGATTAGTACACAGTTCCTCCAAGAATATAATGGCATTAGTAATCTCAAAGAAGGATTTTGTTCCTCTTGGATTAAAATAGTCTTCTTATATTCAAAAAGCCTGTTTGTCTTCCTAGAAAGAGGTTAAATCCTGTGTGCTGGAATATACCACAGGGATCTTCTCATTAAATTTTAAGATGCATTCCTCAAACCTCAAGTTGGCTTCACCATCTTGCCCAGCCAATGAATGAGTTCCTCTGATAGCTCATCATGCTTTCTCTATATCTTCTGAATATCAGGTGATAGCAGACTTCCATGTTTCTTATGAGCTTCCAGAAAAAAACAGTCATGTATTTGTATGCCCCTGAATCCTTGAGAAAAAATGAACCCCACCTATGTCCTGGGATCTTGAATGTCACCCATATGAAGCTTGTCCAGATGCTATTAGCCAACTTGACTGCTACCCCGATGCATGTTACAAAGAGACAATTACTGTAAATCCACTGTCCCATTTGGCTTTGTATTGCACCATTTCTCCTTGCCGCACCAAGAAAAGCCCCAAAATACCAGCCAAGCCTCTTAATTCCTTAGGGGATTTGGCGCGCACTGTATATGAGAGATTTTTTCTAGCTTATCCTGCAGATTCTCTGGCTCTGATTGCCCTGCTCTGGGAATAAACACTGATTAATTTGGATTACTTGTTGGCATGGTGTCACCCAATTTTGAAGACAATCAGAAACAACCAATCAAATGCTGTCAAATTGATGCACAGAAAGTCAAATGGATCTCAAATGCCTGGGATGGCCTCTAGCCAATCAGGTGAAGCTGCAGAAAGTAGCTTGAAGCCTTCCAGTACCCCTGGCCTTGGCCAGCAAAAGTTCTCCTCCAGCCAATTGGATGCAAGTCAAATGGTCATGTGATTAATCCCTAGCAACTCACCCCTTTTAACAAAGCAAGGAGACTTTCAGTCCCATGCTTGTCAAATTTCCAATATCATTAAAATTCTGGAACTTGTTGTTACTCTGTTTTATTTTATTTAGCTTGGAAACTCTGCCTTAGAGTTCCCTATAATCTATAATAAAGTGTCAGCTGTTGTTCAATTTATCTTACCTTATGTTGTCCCTTTTTGAACCTGGTATCTTCTCTGAAACCCCTAGGAGAGGCTTTAGCATATAGTTGTTGTATATCTACACTTAAGCTTTTAAAAACATTGGTTGGGCCTAAAAAACAAGTTAATAATCAATATAAATCTTACTTTTATTTGAATTTACCTTGAATTTGATCCCACTTGTGCTCCTGCCAACGCCCAAGCCATGAAAGACTGTCTTCATGTCTCCCTTGAGCTTCTTGTTTATTTCTGCTTAGTTTCTTTCTTGTGGCTACCCAAATTGCACCAAGTTTTATAGCTTCAAGGCCCATAAATTACACCCAAAAATTCCAAATTTTCTGGAAGTTGTAAATATGATCCTCCCTGTTTTAAAAATTAGTGGTTTTTCCTTGGCTCCCTTTTTGTTGCTTCTTTGGACCACTTCTCCTGATTTATGGTCCCAAATCTCTTCCTCAGCTTACCTTGTGGGTGACAATCCCTCTAGTATCCTGCAACTCCCTAGTGGCCTTCTTATCTCTGGGGAGGCTCTAGTCAAGAGCTTGACCTGCAATGACTTTGACTTGCACGCTACTGACCACACCTTGCTCACTTCCTTACTTGAGGAGATACCTGTGTCTTATCCCCTCAATCTGGAGAGTGATGATTTGGTGCCTCTTCAAGCGCCTGTGATGTCAGTCCCTGCTCTCACTTGTATGCCTTGGTTGCTCACCAGCCTAGTGCTGATGGGATTGAATGTGTACTTTCCTCAATTTCCTCCTGTGTCCTCTCTTTGGTCCCCTCTCAGAGCAACTGTCCCAGTACTCCACTGGGCGGCATCCTAGTGGTTTGTCTCACCAGGATGGGAGCCAAAATGAGTTAGTTTAGCCTCACTCTCTTACAAGTGCTTAGGCATGTTTGACTCTTGAGTGCACCTGAAGTTTAATCTCTTCATTACATTGACATTTAGCAATCTTGTTTTACCAGAAGCTGAGCCACAAGTCTAATCCTTGTTTTCTTCCAAGAATTTCCCTCATCTAACCCCAGTTCAGCAAACTGAGGTTTTATTACTTCTGGATCATTTTAATGATATCTTTGCTCAAGGCCCCAATAATTATGGTCTTGCCAAAGGATTCATGCACCAGATTGATAAAGATGACACTCTCCCATTTAGAGCAAAGCCCCATTGTTGCAGCAGAGTTGAAGATGCTCAAGTGTCCAAGGAACTGAAGCAGCTCTTGGACGCTGGAATGTTAGCAAACTCACAAAGTCCATGGGCTTCTCTTCTATTATTTTAGAGAAGAAGGATAGTGAACATTATATTATGATGGATTATTAACACCTCAACTCCCTAACCAAGAAGAACTCCTATCCTTTACTGCGCATTGATGATTATCTGCATTGTCTAGGAGGTTCTAAGCATTTTTCTGTCATGGACCATGCTTCAGGATACTAGCAAGCCAACTTTTCATCAGTAAATAGAGAGAAAGCTGCATCAATCACACCCAAAGGGTTATTTAAGCCCACTTGTATACCACAAGGATTATTTAATGCTCCTGCTATCTTTCAGTGGTCTATGTACCCTATCCTTTGTGATCTAATGCTGTTTTTCATACTGGTATACCTAGAAAAATTTAATGTTTTCATCTCCACTTTCACTGAACATTAAAATAACCTGAAAGCTGTATTACTTAATATTTTTGAAGCTGGCTTTAAAGTTACACCTTCCAAATGTTCTTTATTTAAGGGACAGCTAGAGTTCTTGGGCCACAAAGTGACTCAAACTGGGATTTGGCTTATGATCCACAAGGTGGATGTCATTAACAACATGCAGTCACCTAAAAACCTCTAAGAAGTTCAGGATTTTCTAGGAATTATGGGGCTGTGGTGATCTAACTCTTCTGACACTAATACATGTCCTGGGTCAATGCCAGGTGCCAGCTGAGAGAGGTCATCATTTTCCAAGCAAATTTATTCCTTGGCTAAGGTGTTGTGCTTAGCCTGAAGGATTATGAATTCCTCATGCACCTTCCAAATAACCATCCTAATATCCCCTCAATAAACCATCACCTCAGCTGGTGTGCTTCCCTCCTTGGGTTGATACCAGTCTTGAAAAATTCTCTTGAACTCCTTTCCTAGGAACTCCTTGCCTCTGGGGGTTATTCTGAGCTGTTCAGTCAATCATTCCCATTACTCATCCAAAGTTTTACTAGTGGCAAATTTCCTGTAGCTCTTTTGGTATAAATCCTCATCTCCTGGTCTAGAGTAGAAAATATGGTGAGTTTTATCCATGATAAACTATGTGGAATCAGGGATAAGGGTTGGGGTTAAGATTGACGTTTATTTGAATCAGAAAGAAGATCCACTTAGAAACCTTCTGTATTATAGCCTGTTTTGGAGGGCAATTTTTGGTTAACCAAGTATTGGGATTCTTGTCCTTGTTTTTGGGCTCTTCCCTTATGTCTTGGTCTCCTTCTGTGGCTTACTTCTTTGGATGATCCCCTTGGTTCAGCCTGTTACCCCTTAAATAGCTCCTTGTTTCAGTCTGATTTCCTTCAGAGCTGCTTCTTTTTCAGGCTTAAAATATTATGGTTTTCTTTCCTCTATAATAAATTAAGCCTTGGTTATTACCTCAGCCAATCAGAGCAGTTGTTTCTCTATCAACTCCCTGATTTATTAGCCTTTTCCTCTTGTTTTACCAATGAAAAAAAATTGATAAAGAAAGCTTCAACCTGCAGCCAATCAAACACCTGAATTTGCCTATTCCTCTGAACAGTTTCCTTGGGCTACCTGCTGCTGCCCCTCACTCAAACTCATTGTCCCTGCTTCCCGGAGAAACCTTTGGCCCACATTTTGAACAGTTTTCTTGTTTCCCTGTTATGTTTCCCTGGGTCAATTCAATTGTTTTTCCTTGTGTTTATATAAGGAATTTTTTCCCCACGTTTCCCTCAACGTTTCTTGCAACTCCCTTCTGGAAAAACTTGACTGCCCTGTGGCCTTGCTCTTGCTCTTCAATATACCCAACAGCAGAATATTTTGCTTGGTTTTCAAAGTTTCTCTGTGCTGTCCCTGTCTGCCTCTGCTTCCATGTTCCATTTGGTCCTCTTAATAAATCCATCTACAATGTTCTTAATTATTTTTATTTAATTGATTCTTTCATTTATTTATTTTTTATAATTTTTTTCTTTAATATTATCTATGTTCATTATTCTCTTGATATTCTCTTTATTTCTCTGCTTCTATATTGTTGTAACTGTGCTGTTTTAGCAGAGTTACAAGGGGAAAATATTTAGAAACTAGATGATATTTTTTATTAAGAGATAATGATTATATAGTTAATGTGAGTCATGGATAACAGGAACATGATAGGGTTGATCACACAGTGGGATGATGAAGGGGGTGTCTTGATCCTGGTAATGAGTCAAGTGCTAAAACAAGGTATCCACTGTAAGGGATCAGCATTTTTTCATGTTGTTGGATTTTTCAATTCAAGTTGACTTCCTAGTCTGGCTTTGTTTGCTGGATAATTAGGTTGCAAGTCATAGACTTGCTTACTCAAAACCTTGTTGGTGGGTTGAGCCTGCTGTTTTGATACCCCCCCCCAACTGAAGGTTGGCCTCCTCCGGGGGTAGATTGTCAAGGAGGTTGTCAGGAGCCTGGGCGCCATACTGGACTAACTGTTGTTCTGTGGCAGATAGGGCAGTCTTGTGTTGTCTCTGTCTTGCTTTGCAGAGTCTTAGGCAATCATGGTGGAGGATTTTGTCTTATTTGCATTTCTCAAGTCCTTGCACAAGGTAAGTGTTATTTTTGTTTACCTTTAGGATGATTGCTGGGCCTACTTTTTTGGGTTGTAGTTTGCTTTTGTTAATGTTCATGACCCAAACTTTGTCACCAACTTCATGTCTGTCTTGGATGGGGACAAATGTCTTTTGCAGAAGCTTGTTTTCCTTTTCTGTTTGATCACCATTGGCCTCTATGACCTGGGGATCTGAGCAAGGGGGACTTTGCTTGGAATCTCCAGCTTAGGTCCTGATAGTGCTTGAATGATATTGGGCTGTGTGCAGTGTACCAACTCAAAAGGGCTTTTCCCAGTGGATCTGTTCAAACAAGTTTGATACACAAGTAGTGCAGTCAATAGCTGCTTATACCAGTCTTCAGGTCTCCTGGCGGTGAGCTTGGCCAAGGCTTGCACAAGGCTGCCATTTAGCCGCTCTACACGTCCATTGGCCTGCAGGTGTTATGGTGTTGTCACGGTGTGCTTGACCCCATTCTTGGTGAGGTATACATTGGTGTCTTCAGAAGTCAATTCTTTGCCTCTGTCAGTTATCAGAATTCTGGCTTGTCAAACTTGCTGATTATTTCCTTTCCTATGATCTGCCGTACATCATTGCCAGTGTGTGCCTTTACTGCTTGGGCTACTGGCCATTGTGTAGCAAAGTCTATTGAAGTGATGATGTATTTCTTATCATTATGTTTTCCTGGCATGAGGCCAACAATGTCTAGGGCCCACACTTTGAAGGGTAGCTGCGTGCGGATGGGTAGTACTGATTTTGGTGGGTTTTGCTTTTTGCAAATTTCTTGCATACTTCACATTGGTCTAGGACTTCTTGAACGTCAAAGTACAGGGTTGACCACCAGGCCTTGTGCTTAAGGAACTCATATAGGTTGTGACTCTTGGTGTGCCCTAGGTCTCTATGGTAATGTAGGATGGTGTCAACTTGCTGATGTGTGGGGATATAAGGGATGATAGTTCTGTTGAAAAATTTTCAATGCAAGGTTCCATACACGTCTGCAAATAGGTGTTTTTTCTTAATGACTGTTTCTTTAGTTATGTTGGTTATTCCAGGGGGAAGCCTTTGTCCTTTGTCCAAAGTACCAAGAGGGGCAAGTCTGGGTTGAGCCCATTTTCTCCTCTCATGGCACGGACATACAGGTGCAAGAGAGCATCCACCATGGCAAGTTCTGGACCAGGTTTGTATGAGCATATTGAATCTCTCTAAGAGTTCCATCCAGCAGGCTTGGCGGCAGGATAGATTTTCTTGAGCTTTGAAATATATGAGCAACTTGTGGTCAGTTAGTGCTGTGAATTCTTCCTGCTGTTCTAGATAACAGTGCCATTTGACTAGGCAGTGTACAATGGCCAACAGTTCTTTGTTATGGATAGGATATCAACTCTTGCCATCTGTCAACTTTTGTGATTCATAGGCTACAGGCAGGAAGTCACCATCATTATTTTTGATATGTAGTACTCCCCCAATGGATGTGTATGAGGCGTCAGTTTCTATTTGGTATTCCCTGTCACGTTTGGGGTATTGCAGGATAGGTGCTGTTGTGAGTTTCTCTTTGAGACGTCTAAAACAGAGGTCACATTGGGGGTCCACTCAAACTTGGATTTGTTGCCAGTTATGGCAGATAAGGGGGCTGTCAAGACACCACAGTCAGGTATGAAACAGTGTACATAGGCCACCATCCCCAGGAATGTGTGGAGTTCCAACTTGTCCTTGGGTGGTGGCCTCTTGCAGATGGCCTGTATCTTTTGACTGTCAGGGTTGATGCTGTCTTTGAGACTATGTGTCCTATGAAAGGCAGTTGCTCACAAAAGAACTGGCATTTGGAGGGTTTGGCCAGCAGCTTGTGTTGTGCCAGGGTAGCAAAGACTGCCTCTAAGTCCTTGTGGTGCTGCTCTGCCAAGGGGCTATAGACAAAAATGTTGTCCAAGTAGACTAGGGCATGCTTGCTTATGTGAGGGGCAAACACCTCAATTATGAAGGCCACAAAGGTTGAGGGGGCGTTTGTCATACCAAAGTTGAGTACCACACACTTGTACAAGCCGTATTTAGTACAGAAGGCTGTTTTGGGGATGTCTTCCTCCTTAATACAAATCTGATTGTAGCCTGCGGTTAGGTCAATCTTGGAGAAGACTGTGGCTCCACCCAAGGTGTCAAAGAGGTCCTCAATAAGTGGAGTTGGTAACAATTCTTAATGGTAACTTTGTTTAGGACTCAGTAGTTTGTGACTAAACGCAGGGTACCATCCTTCTTGGCCACAAAGAAAACAGCGGCCCCAAAGGGAGATTGTGAAGGGTGGATAAGTCCTTTCTCCAATGATTCCTTGAGGTAAGCACATAAGGCGTCATCTTTGTTTGGGGTCAGGTGGTAGATAGTTTGTGCTTTGGGAACAGCCCCTTTGAGTTGAATGGAATGTTGGATATGCTTTTCCGGGGGCAACCTGGGTAAAGCCTCCTTGAAGATTTCTGGATGACGGGCCACAATTTCACAATCCTGAGGTGTGGAGGTATCCTGGTGTTCTTTGAAGTGTATGATCTTGTACTGGAAGGAGTACCAGTCAATTGTATTCAGGTTTTCTTTTTTATCCAGGGTCTCTGTAATGCACACAAAGACGTGGTCACATAGGAGTTGATCCACTGAGTCAGAGTAGATCTGGTGGTTGACACCTTCACGTTTGATGGTCAATAATGAGGTTGCCCAGTCTACGTGAGGGTTGTTCCTTTGCAACCAATACAAGCCCAGTACAATGTCAAACTTTGGAAAGTCAATGACAGGGCCTTGGATGGTGGAATGCAGGTTCTTGAGCATGACGGTGAAGGGGGCAGCTTCCCTTGTTATGGCAACATGATGTTCATTAGCCAAAACCACGTTTTTAATATGCAAAGGGTTAGTGGCTAGCTTGAACTTATCCACAAAGCTGCTGTTGACTAGGGTTTGATATGCGCCTGAGTCCAGGAGTGCCAAGCCTGTGTAACTGCAAAAACAGAAAGAATAGGACATCAGTTTATTGGGATGTCTGGCAATGATGTACAGTACCGGGTCTTCTGAGGATACTTGAATCATTGGACACTGGTCTATGTCCTTGAGTTGGTATTCATTGTTGGGAAATTCCGGACTTGTGCAGGGAGAGCTTGGCTTGCTTAGTGCCCTCCCCGGGATTTCCCCTTTTCCTGGTTGTCTTGAGTGGCAGTGATACAAAATGGGTGCAGTTTGACTGGCTGTTGTTCCTGTTTCCATGCCTATTTGAACCTGCAGGTTAGTGGTTTGAACTGTTATTATTGTTCTCAGGAGGCAGTTGGTTGGGGCGGCCAGCTGGATGAGAATCTTTGGGTTGCTCTTGCTTTCCAGTTTGTGCCTTGTGGAGAGGGTTGGACGTTTATTTGGCTTTCTCTGCCTTGCAATACAGACTTTGCAATTTGGTTACTTGGTCCAAGTTTATGTGTATCATTACATGCAATCTGAGTGCGTTGTAGTACATTAGGTGGGTAGCTGGAGTGTCAAAAGCCATATTTGAGGGGGCATGTATTTGGAGTTCCTTGTAAGTGCATGTGAGCTCCTTCACTGTGCCTGTTTGGCTTAGATTATTCACTTGGCGTTTGATCATGAGTGCAGTGTCTTTCAGAACAAATCTTGCCAATAAATCTTGTTTGAAAGTGTCCCAATTCTTCTTGGTGTTCTCTTCATGCCACTTGTTGCACCAGATGCCAGCGTCATGAGTCAGTTGGATGGATATCTCTACAATCCAAAATTGTTGCGGGCATTCCATTTGGGCCGGCTTGCTTTGGGCAGATTGGATCCATGCTGCGGTGTTATTGTTGTTGGCTCCAGCAAAGGTTCCAAGGCAGAGCTTCAGAGTCTTTGGGCTACATAGGTGGGCATGGTGCTTTTGTCAGTTGGTTGTGGGATGGTGGCGGCCGTCTGGAAGAAACCTTGTGCAGACATGGCGTTGAAGGCAGGCAGTGGGATCACTGTGTTCTGGTACAGGACAAAACAATCAGGTATCTCAGCACCAGGGGTGTACAGAGTCCAGTCTAGCGGGAGGCCAGACATGATTCTATCAAGAATTTATTGGCCGCGGCAAGTTTGGGCAACAGGCAGAATTTTGGGGAATAAAGTAGGATGGGAAACCTACTTCTGCTACCAATGTCATAACTGTGCTGTTTTAGCAGAGTTATAAGGGGAAAATATTTAGAAACTAGATAATATTCTTTATTGAGAGATAATGATTATATAGTTAATATGAATCATGAATAACAGGAACATGATAGGGTTGATCACACAGTGGGATGGTGAAGGGGGTGGCTTGATCCTGGTAATGAGTCAAGCGCCAAAACAAGGTATTCACCATTATGGATCAGCATTTGTTCATGTTATTGGATTTGGCAATTTGAGTTGACTTCCTAGTCTGGCTTTGAGTGGCCGGATAATTGGGTTGTGGGTCACAAACTTGCTTACTCAAAACCTTGTCAGCCGGTTGAGCCTGCTGTTTTAACAATATCTTATTTCTTTCTTTAAATCTTCTTAAATCTTTTATTCTTGTTATTTCTCCTACTCTCTTTCCAGCCACTATATATGATCTTCACCTAGTTATTATGCTCCTTATTTCTACTATTCACACAAAAACCCTTCAACTGAGCTTCTTTATAATTGCAGTCCCCATCAGTCAACACCTCAGACTCAGACAATAATTCTCCCAAGTGAATCAACCTAGACTTGACCCCCATAATTGACCTACACTTTAGGCTGTTGGCAAAGGACACTCCTCATGTCTTGCCACAGGTTTTACTTGCTCAAGTGATTATTTTGAGAGTTCAGGTGCAAATTAACCAACTTCACTTCCCAGGAACCTCTAAATCATTAGGTTATGCAGCTGTCTCTCTGAGCAGCCACCCCAATGATGGTTCTGGGCTATCTATGCTTACCCAGCAGCTTTAAGACCTCTTTAAGCTACTTCAAAGCCACAGAGAGGAAAGATTTACTCCCCATCCTGGTTAAAGTTACCCAACTGTATTCTCATCCCAGTTGGCTCAGGATTTTAATGCTACATCAGCACAACCATCCCAGGTAACCACAGCTTCTCTACCATTCCACAGCATGGACCAAGGGCCACCTTGCTCCCCTTCCCAGGCTTAGGCCACTCCTCTTCATCCATCAGAGCTAGATATATCAATAAACAACCTGCCTTTACCTGCCTTGGCCATTCAATCCTTATTCAGCCAATAAAAAGCCCTCACTTGCAGAAGAGCTGCAGTGTTGTTGAGGGAGATGCCTAGCTCCCAGTATGCAGAAAAGCAATTCAGATGTTACATCCACAGCACTCTCTTTGCAGCAGTAACCAATCACCCCTCCCTCTGCTGGCTCCAGCAGTTAGAGTAGCCAGAAGGTTGGTTGGCACAACTAGCTTTACAGTTGCAGGGGTACAGTCTCATAATAGTGCATCACCTTGGCATCCAGTATCAGAGCACAGATGGTCTTCATTGTATGTGTATCCTAGCTATACACTCTGCTGAGGCTGATTATCTTGTATGGACTTGTAGGGTACCCTTTCACCCAGGGATCTGACCCCAAAGAGATATTCCTGGCTCTAAAGGGGCTGCCGTCAGGTACCATTGTTTGGGCTGGTTGGTTGGTCAAGGAATTTCCTACTGTACCCGCCCCATATCTACACAGCTCACGGGGGTCTGCTGCGGTGCAGGCTCACCTGGACACCAAGCTTGGCAGGGATCTAACCCTATGGCCAGTTGCTGAACATCCCTGGTGGGCAAGGGGGCAGGTATCAATCCTTGACCCTCCCCCTCCTTCCCGGGCTGGTAGCTGCAAGGCTCCCAGCCAACTCAGCACAGGTCCAGATCAGGATTTCCTGAGTGTGCCTTTCAAACCTTAAGTGTGTATGCGGTGAACCCCTCCTTTTTAACGCTCTGGGGGTCAGTTTATCCTGATTGCTGAGAGCGCTGCCATATTTCTTCTCCCAGATAGGCTATGCCACCATGGGTGATGGTAGGTTCTAATCTCTGAAAGTGGCCCCAGATTAGATGCCTGGCTTATACTGTTGTTGGTG